>CM026283.1:16700121-16754061 GCA_014851415.1 Cnaphalocrocis medinalis
GAATAGAATCTAAATGGGCTGCACAAACTTTTCGAAAAGTCGGTAGTCTCTTCGTATCCTACGTATACTTAATAAGGAATTTAATTTTGAAACTTGTGTTTTTCTACAAAATTGCTTATAATATCAAACGATACTTTGAAATGTTCGTGTAGAGCCCTAGTTTGAATGGGCTTCACGAGTTTCCTAAGAACGCAATGTCCGACTCCCACGTGGTGGACTAAGTTTGACTAACAAAATAGTAATCGAAACGCTAAAACGTGTGGTCACCTTATTTAGAGTAGGACGCTAACCAATATATAGACATCTCGCGAGGCTCGATGTAAGTAATAAGTGCGCCATCTGTTATAGTGTAAAATCTTTGGGATTAATGTGGTCGAAAAGGCGTATTTCCCCGTTAGTGCGCATGCGTGAGTACATGACACGTTTTTAGCTCTTAGTGGGCAGCCTCCTTTCTGTGTCTAATTATTTTGTGGCAAAGGTCTCCATCGTAGATACCAAGTCGCTACTATGATATAATTATACGAGTGTTCATATTAATAATCATATTCATATGAGTACTAATGATAAGTGCTTAATCTACTAAGTATGGAGTCAGTTCAATGTTGAGATGTTGTGTATTTTATTTTTATTTTATGATGGGATTAGTCTTAAGGGCAATATCGACAAAACTAGCGCCGCCAACCTATTTACTTACACTGATTGGCGACAAAATGATATTTTTTAAGAAAGTACAAACTCTACAAACTACTTTTTACACCTGACAAGTTCATTATTGCTGAAAACGGCCAGTTTTAGCAATAAATAACATTATTGTTACTTGTCGCGTGTTAAAAAAATTTGTATTGCATCTCAAAAAATCTAATTTACTTGCATCTAAGTTTGTAGAGTTTTACTTTGTTTAAAAATATCATATTATTCCCACAATCAGTGTAAATATTGTTGTCGGCGCTAATTTTGTCATTCATCAGCAACCCACGCTCGTCCACTGCTGGACATAGGTCTCCCCCAATGCACGCCAGCGCTCCCGATTTTCGGCCACTCGCATCCAGCCCACTCCAGCCAGCCTTCGAATGTCGTCATCCCATCTTGTAGCAGGGCGTCCGACACTACGTTTGCCGAGTCGCGGTCTCCACTCAAGGACTTTATGGCTCCAACGGTTGTCAGTTCTGCGGCTAATGTGACCAGTCCCACTACTAATTCGGTGGGCTATGTCGGTGACTCTGGTTCTCTGTCGGATTACATCATTTCTGATGCTGTGATGAATGATTTTGTCATTGTAGCCCCTTAATCACCACGCTTGCAAGGAGGATCACAAACCCGAGCTATGTTCGGAAAATTCGAAACATAAGACACGTTTGCTCACACGCCTTGTGCGCTTTGAAATGTCCATGGACGCTGATGGGCGAGACTGCCATAGCCAAAATATCGGTTATGAGGACATTATATAGGTAGAATGGTGATTATCCTGTGCGAAAGTAAGTGGTAATTTCACCGAGCCAACAGCACTTCATTGTCAGCCTACCGGACGACTCCCCAGAGTGACGTGGCCGATAATTTCGATGACGCCCGCGGATAATTCGCGTGACACCGGCGATAATTGCGTGACGGGAAGCCACTGCGTCGGAGCAGAGTAAATTGGCGATCTATAAGGAATTGTGGATGTTGCTACTGACAATTATAGCTTTTGTATGTGTAGGTACTAGGCTTTACATCGAATAAGTGAACTTGTAATAGAGCTGTTCTGGTCCGCCATACTACAGTAAGTAAGTAAGTTGGAGTCTATGGACGGCGGTAATCGCTTACCATCAGGTGATCCGTATGCTCGTCTACCACCTATCACATAAAAATATATAGGTATAAATAATTATGACAACTCTCTGTAACTCTCAGACATTATTTAATTAAGGTAACTCAGTTATCTATAAAATTAACTGTAAGTTGGATCACTGTAAGTCAGCAATTCATAAACCTACCTTTTTATGAAGAAGATTTGAAGCACATTGGCAAAGATTAAACTTGCCATCTGCCGTGCTATATCCAAAAGAGTGTAAACCGCAGTTAGTTAATTTTGAGTTTTCAACCTTGTAATTATTATTTACGTATAACAGATTGTTCACACCAAACGTATTGTCCGCCGCAGAAGAACTAAATCGTCTAGTCGGTTCAGTGTTAACGACAAGTTCAATAATATGGGAAAGCAATTAACTGCGTAAAGCGCTCACTATAAGCGGCCGACAATACGTTTGGTCTGAACGATGCCTAAGATTGAAATTACAAAACCAACCAAATGCGACTTAACGCCATTTTAGACATAGCTCCGCAGCCATATCCGCAGGCTCCAAGTGCACCCCCAATAAAAACCCGTTTAAGAGCTAGAAGAAAGAGAAAAAAGCTTAACTTAATCAAGCGACAGAAAACGAATCGAATAAGACTAAATAACTATAGTTTGTACATTTAATGAAGCCATCCTTTGCAAAGGAAGCTGAAGTTTAAACTCGATTGGAGCCATAGGAAGTTAAGCCGGTAATTATCAATAATGCCCCGTCGCAACTCGACGCGATTACCCGGGAATAGTGATGCGATTCGATTGTACATTTATCGATAGAGATAGATAGATAGATAGCGCTTATTGGCCATAAAAACATAGTACATGCTCAGTAAACAAGAAACAAGAAGCAACAAAAAATAATAATACCATTGCGGATGTCTATCGATTATGTGTCGATAACGTTAAGATGTTGGTCCCAATTTCTCTTCACTGGTGTCCCATCTAATCAAGAAGGTATGAGAACTTTGCGTGCACATTTTGAGCTCTTTAATATATCCCGCGAACGTGGCTGACAATTAAGATTGGTCGCCGTACCCGAATATAGGCTGTAGCTAGGCTAGGCTGTAGGCTGTAATATTATAAATGGGTATGTTTGTCTGTCTGTATATTTGTCTTTCTTTCACGGCAGAACGGAGCGACGAATTGATGTGATTTCTAAGTGGAGATAGTTGAAGGGATGGAGAGTAACATAGGCTACTTTTTGCCTATTTCTAACCCCCCCATTTTGCAAAAGCTAGTGTTAATATAGAACTTATTTTGGTCACCGTTTTCTAATAAGGTTAAAATTATGTGTAATTCACCGTAAAATAGTAAGTAACTAGACTTACTTGCGTTTACGGTAAAATTACTTACTCACTTACTCTGATGACTCAGCGACCCTTAGTGGATCTTGGCCTCCGATACAACAAGTCGCCTTTCCTTCTGCTGTGGCCCAAAATAGAGATTTTGGGCCACAGCAGAACAATCGTTGATCTGTAGCCCATGGAGGTCCTTTCTCATTTCATCCCTCCATACCTAGGCCGTCCAATCTGGTACCGCCCGCTTGGCTACCCCTTGGTATGCGCTCTTAACTCACTCTCAGTAAATTTAACTTACATTATTTTGCAAACTATATTTTTTGAGTAAAACTAACCATTTTTATTAAGACGTCAAAAGCAGGTCTAGCTTTAATTTTATAGTTTGATTTTTCGCGAATACTGCGGAGTCAGGTCAATTAAGGTTGATCGGAATGATGTATCGACAATTTCTCGTCTTGATCAAAACTGTAACCGCGTGGGAAATCCGAGGACCGCCCTAGTAGGGTTCCCACGATTGCAAAGGAATAATTCGTAATGCGTCTATGTTTGTATCTAGGAAGCTGCTATGTAAGGCAAAATGTATAACAATTCATCATCATCAGCCTGTTGCAGTCCACTGCTGGACATAGGCCTCTCCAAATGCTCGCCACTTTGATCGATCTTCGGCTACTTGCATCCAGCTCCAGCCAGCCCTCTTGCGCAGATCGTCAATCCATCTGGCCTGAGGTCGTCCTACACTACGTTAACCAAGACGCGGTCTCCACTCCAGAACTCGTTTACCCCAACGGTTTTCAGTTCTGCGGCAGATATGGCCAGCCCACTGCCACTTCAGCTTGCTAATCCGGTGAGCTATGTCGATAACTTTGGTTCTCTGCCGGATCACCTTATATATATAATGGGCAACTGTTATACACCTTATTGTATAACAGTTGCCCGACATTAAATTTGAGCTTCGAATGAGTGCGCTTCAACTCTTCAAGCATTCGGCTATGGTTGACGGTTTTTTATGCTAAGTGGCAGGTAAACGAAGAGTTGCGAAGGTCAGATGGCAGCAGTCATTACTGCCGCGGCCGATATCTATGCTACGTTTAGCCTGGTTAAATCGTTCCACCATCGCGGCCACCCAGGCCGCTAGGGTGGAAGACTATTTTGCCACCCTCTTTTCTCTCTCATTTCTTCTAGGATGATTGTTAATTTTTTCCGCCTCTAAACCTAAAAATGCCGCCTAGCTCAACCAGTAAGTAGTACAATTGTGTAGTGGTATTGATGGCACCTTTTTTGTTCTCGACCAAAATATCCTATACTTTTCCATATCTCACGGTCCCCCTACCCCAGTAATTGACCGGCGTACCGGCGAAACTTGATTTAATACTGAAAAGTAATTGATTCTCGAGTTCGGTTTATTTCATATAAGATTTTGTTGGATTTCCAGCTTTTCAGGAAACGCCAGTAAAAGAATGGAATTTAATGGTCTTATTTCAGTATTCGTTTAGGTATATAATAATAATAATAGGAAGTACCACACATAAAATTTAATTTTCGGACATAGCTCAGGTTTGTGATCAGTTGATCACCAAACCGCATTAGGCAAGCGTGGTGATTAAGCCTAATCCCATCATAGTAGCGATGACTGGTTTTGCAGGTGTCTATGGGCGGCGGCAATCGCTTAAGATCAGGTGATCCGACTGCTCGTCTGTCACATAAAAAAAATTGCTTTTTGATTCCGAAAATGCCAAATAACACTTTTTTCTAAGGGAGCCTTCGTTGGCGGCGGCACTTTTACCGCATTCCAATTAAGGGTTAAAAGTTGGCAGTGCGCTTGTGACTCTACTGGTGTTGCATGTGTCTATGGGCGACAGTAATCACTTACCATCAGGTGATCCGTCTGCTCATCTGCCAACTATCACAAAAAAAAAGAAATTCACGCTGTATGAGCGAAGCTACGAATACACTTTGTCCTCCCTACCTAGTTGTGGCCCTTTATCCAAAAGTCGGACGGACTATTTTAATACAAAAATCAAATAAAACGTCAATAACAGAGAACACTGTGTATTTTGATAAACATCTTAAACGCTCCTTGCCATTTAATTAAAGTCTAGAAGCCCTCCGTTTCGTTTTACAGAAACGTTGGGATCTTGTTACCCGAATTCTCCCTATTAACCTATTTCGGACTCAAAGGCAGTGTTCCCAGATGTTATTATTGCAACATTTTAGGTAATTTTAGCTCTTTTTGTTATGTGAGTGGTAGTCGAGCAGATGATCACGTGATGGTAAGCGATTTCCGCAATAAGTACCAGTGGAGTGACAAATACGCTAACAAACTTTTTTTTCATGCGATTTTTTTTTCATGAGCAGACGGATCACCAGATGGTAAGCTATTGTCGCCTTAACTTAACTCTATAATCTTGTTCAATTTGTATAGGTAGGTAGGGAAAAAAATCGACGCATTTTCAAAAGTCGTAGAACGAATGTTGTTTAGAATCGTTGGTAGAAGACGTGGTTAAAGGGATGTAACTGTTCACAGATACACCTGTATAACATCACACACCTAATTTATAATTTTAAGTCATGGCACGTCTTTAATCTCGTTAAAACATTTCTATAGATAAACACGATAGCACGTCATCAGTACAAAAATGTTGACCATTCCTTTCGTAACAGATTCTTGTTCACGCAGTCCAGATTATAATGATCAAGAAAAACAGACCTCAGCAAGGAGTTCCATTCCTCAGCGTCCGCATTTTAAATTTTATAAGCGAGGAGCGTGGTAATTTGCACTTTACCCTGCTAGCAACACAGGCCAGAGCGGAGAACGCGCCGAATCGCTCAAATTATCGAGCATAATCCCTTGTCATGTCGTCGGATGAGGAATCTTGTTCACTAACGTTTTTGTCGGCGAGCGTTTTTCTGGATTGTTCGCTTCTCCCGTTTAATTTTTGCTAAGGATTCTGGAAGGTGTTTATTGTTTCTGAGATTTTCTATTTTTTTACTTTTTGTTGCACCTCGCAACGGAAGTCCTTGCAAGCTTGTAGTAGAATTATTGGATTTTTTTTCTGCCATACTCAACAATATTGAACTTATCAAGCAGTTTGAAGGCACTATTATGATAACCCATCATCAATTTTGACGTGTTTTGATGGCTCGAAAAGACAACCAAGGGCCCCGTTCCTTTTGATGGTACATTATCATCATCAGCCCGTTGTAGGTCCACAGCTGGACACAGGCTTCTCCAATGTTCGCCACTCTGATCGATCTTTGGCTATTCGTTCTCTGGTAGGAAATCAACAAAACTTTATCTACTCTATCTGACTATCTGAGCGCGTCTTATGACCTCCCACACTACGTTTACCGAAACGTAATCTCAACTCTATAGCTCGTTCTTTCTTCGGCGATCTTTTGGAAAGGGGGTCCCAGCGGCTCAATGTCGACCACCACAGGGGGATACCACAACGTCTGAATAGACTATTTCTGCGCGATTCATCAATTCAACATTAACATTTAACTTTGTTTATTATTGTGTTCATTGTAGTTTTTCATTCTCAGTAGCATAAAAATAAATTGCATGGGTGATTTTCCCAAGTACCGTATCAATACCGGTGGCATGTATTTTGAGCTGTCTTTCTCCTTTACATAAAAACCAGTTTATAGCTTATTGAGATTAAGTAACTGTCATATTTATAGACTGTAAGTTAGTGGTGGAATATTATATTTTTTATAATGCCAATTTTGTTACTGTTTCTAAGTCCGGTGGTGCAATCCCGGTGGCGAAAATGTATGTAAAGTGGTTTTAAAAATTCGCCACCGTAATTAGGTTTGTTGAAATTCACCCGCATAATCTTTTTCTTTGTTGTTGTTTGTCGATTGGTTTGTCTGATGTATTGTCTCCTTCTCTCACTTTCCTTAGTTGTTGTGTCATTTAAAAACGTCACTCAAGGTCCAAACTGAAAACCAGCGCTGCAGTGGCTTCAAAGAAGCGGCTGCAGCATATGCTGAGTTTGGACCTTATTGACCACCATTTTTGTTAATGTATGTGCACCTACTTAATGTTATTTTCCGTTTCTTCTTACCTATTTACTTATATTATACCTTGTACTCTGTGTCATACTATTTTTGTGTTATATGTTATCCTTTCTGTTTGTGGTCAATAAATGTTTTACTTACTTACTTACTTTGATTTTGTCCAAGCTCATCCGTAGGCCAATACGCAAGACTTCCAACTCTTGTGGTACGGAACACTAAAAATAACCCTTAAACTGTACGACTTTATTATACAACTCGTAAGTGTTGTTCGTGTGTTTACAGCAGTTTATCCTGTTAAACCGAGCAAGATACAGATGTAAATGAGACGATACAATATGGAGGCAGCTCGCAGTGTATGAATGGAGTCATTTCCGTCTCCGCCTGGCAGTCTGCCGGCTCCGAGTGCGGGTTCCGGCCCGGGCTGGAGGTTTACAACGAAACCGTCCCGTAAGGACTGACAATATACCTGTCCCATTCAAACAGTAAGAAAACACAGTGCGTGATGAAAGGGACCGAAAACTACGGATTCGTTTGTAAAGTCCAGTTCGTTTTAGGCTCTGGATGTTTGCGAACGCGTATTGACTATGCATGGACGTTATTCGACGATTTGTTTGATAAATCGTCTTTTTTGTCTCCAAGTTTCAAGGAGTTGGGAGTTGCTTTGAATTCGACGTTAGATGAATGTTAGAAGTTTTTTAAAACAACATCCAAAGAAAATGTACGAAAAGCTAAAGTCCAGAAGGATGATAGTATGACGGCTGAATCTCGCTCGCTCACTCGATTACCAAATTCAGCGTGGGAAGAGCCACGCTTCGGCATGAATGGGCCGTTGCGACCACAGTGATACCACGGCCTCACAGAAGACCGGCGTGAAGCAGCGGCGCCTGCGCTGTGTTTTGTCGGGGGTTCCGGAGGTCCAATTGGGGAGTATGGGGTTAAAGGTTGGCAGCACACTTGTGACTCTACTGGTGGCGGCAATCGCTTACCAATAGGTGATCCATATGCTCGTCTGCAAATAACTCAGCACATATTTCGGGGCAGGCTTTGCCAAAGACTTTATAAGTCTTTGGGCTTTGCAAAGTTTATAATTGTCATGTTGACTAGATTATTCGAACTAATGATCGAATAATCATTACTTAATTCAAGTTTATTATACTTATGCCTCGAATTAAATATCGTTTAATGAAACTCGTGAATTTCTAGAAGTTGGTCGGCCCGCTCGCCACATACCGTTGGCAACAATACAAATGATGCTTATGTAGTTCCAAGTTGAGTTGTTTCAATGAACTAGTTCCCTTAACAAATAAGTAGTTTCTTTTAGTTCAAAATTTAATTTCTAATATTTCATTTCATGGTAAGGTATAACAGAAGCGACGACAATATACAGGGTGTATCTGTGAACATTTAAATCCCTCTAACCAATGGTGTTTTACCCACCATTTTAAACAACATTAATTGTTAGACTTTTCGAAAATTGATCGAATTTTATTTCGACTCGCCATACAAAATGACGAAGTCACGAGACCGACTTATTTGTTTGAGTTGATATTTTTTGCGAATTTCTGAAAGTCATAGAAACGAATTTCAGAATGCTTGGTACGAGTAGAAGATGTGGTTAAAGGAATTTACCTACCTACCTAAATTTCCACAGATAATCCAGATATATGTGGTAAAGTTCATTAGTCCCAACTGAAATGAATCAATCTTTTCACTTAGATACCTACACTTTTGCTCAACAAACACCCGCTCATTAGTGTATGCTATGTGAGTGAACGAGTTATGCTCATTATCTCAAATTGAAATTTAACTTCTAGCTATTCGGTGATTCAGATCTATGACCTGCTAAGCCAGACGTGTGATCTAGTTCATCAGTCCCAACTGAACTGAATCAATCTTTTCACTAACTCTTTTCCTCAACAAACACCCGCTCATTAGTGCGCAACAATTTTAATTAAACCAGCACCTATCTCCGCGCGCAGCCGCTACATGTCCGAGCTCGAATAATACCACTCGACGCAATAAAATTTGCATTTCATTTTATAACAATAAAGAACGGTATGATATGCGCTTTGTAGCTGCTCGAATGTTTGAGCTGGGAGTCGTTCATCTAAATTGGCATTTTAAATTGTAATTTGCGGATGCATTTTGTTTGCAAATGTTTAACGTTGTTATTCCATTGTATGTTTTACGGAAAGAGTTTGTTTTGTTTTTATTTTTGAGCAGTATCAGGTATCCTACATATTGGAAATACTTCGGGATAGAGAAGCTAAACAAATGAAAAAGTTAATGAATAATCAATGTACTGGCAGACACACATCAGATTACCACAACCTGTCAAGCGTGCTTTCCCAGAAGAAGCCTATTCACTCTCGACTTCCTAAAAAAAAATTAAATTTCCTCAATGTATATCCATAGAAGAAATATGACTACTTTGTATACTTTGATGTGTGGCTGTGTATAAGTGCCTAAGCAAAGATTTAAATCAATCTTTGTGCCTAAGTACCTAATCCACAATAATACTATCTAATCGTCAGAGACAACAGAAAATAACACATTCTTTATTTGCAAAAAGTTTTACGTACCCACCAACGAAAGTAAGTATTACTGTCTTCATCCTCAGTCACATCATCACTTACTATCAGGTGAGATTGCGGCCAAATGTCTGACTAATACCAAAAAAAAAGTCACAAAAAATTTAAATGATTTAAAGAATCGACTATCCCACTGCAGGTCAAAGGCCTCTATCATGAAATCAATCTCATAGAATTTGTGACAGACCGAATTTTCTAATGAGCGAAAATTATACCTTGCCCTCGTGTAACCTTCTCAGTTCCCTCTTAGAGTTTGGTGAGAAACTGCACAGATAAATAAACATTATCGTTTACGCCCGATTGAGCGCGACGCTTCGAGTCCCCTAGCGCTTCCGCCGCGCCGGGGTGACGACTCGCTATGTAGATGTGCACAACAAACTCACATAGGTGTACCTATGTATACTTGCTTATCTACACTTTTTAGATGCAGATATTTAACTTTTAAATTTAGCTAAGGTACGGTGGCCAGCACACCAAGTTACTACAATCTGTCAAATTTCTTTAATCGAACCTCACTTTTATGTCAAACGTGTTTGGTTCAATATCAACTGAGGAAATTTGACAGATTGTAGTAACTTGATGTGCTGGCCACTGTACAAGTAGAAATTCTATGTTTAGTAAAAACTTAGGTAGGTACCTATATTATCGAATCTGTGCTTATCTTGATAGTTAAAAAATAGGTAAGTATACGCATACAAGCAAGTTAAGCAGAACCACCCCATTTTTTTGAAGTCGGTTAATAAATAAGTAAGTACTTCGAATTTGAATTCATTTAAGTTAGTTACACGCCCAAATTCAAATTAAGTAAGTACCAAATGTCCCGTTGCTCTAATCAAATGGTTTAGTGCCGGGCTATGATCTTGGGGTACCGGATTCGATTCCCGGGTCGAGCAAATATGTTTCGAATTTTTCGAACATAGCTCAAGTTTGTAGCTCTAGTTCTTGTTTGGCAAGAACCCCATCAGCAGCGATATGACTTGATTCCTATGACGGATTTTACCCTGCATTGGGACAGTATATAGGCTGATACTTTACTTAGCTACACAAGGTACCTACCTAATCTATAAACTCCTAGCAAATCTCAGATGAGAACTAGGAGATCTGTTCACCTAAGCAAGTTCCATCTTTCTATTTGAAAGTGGGGCGTGAGACGCACAGCGCGGCGGGCCCACAATGCGCATTGTGTGTGGACACAATTGTCTCCCGCGCAGCGAGCCCTAGATCATTTGCGCTGCGACACATTCATCTGCTAATTGTTCTCACTTCTTAATGTGTGATGTGATTAATATTAGAACCTTTATTTTACTAGTATTTGATATAAACGGGATAAAATGCGAGGAATATCATATCGTCGTAAGACCCAAAAGCCTTTTAAAAGGCATAAAACAATTGATTTTCCATTGTGTCTGCTGTCTGGACCTTAAGTATAACGCAACGCTTTTTTTTGTTGTCCCAGGGAAAATGCATTACGCATACCTGTCCGTCCGGGGGATTGCAAACCCTTGGGTACCCTCATCGTCCTTACGTGGGGTGAAACTGTGATGAACAGCGCGAAGCCTTCACGCTCCATAACCCTCCCGTTCCGGAGGCCCAATTGGGGGAAAGGGGGTTTAAGATTGGCAGCACACTTGTAACTTAACCGGTGTTGCAGGTGTCTACGGGCGGCGGCCTAACCATCAGGTGATCCGTCTGCTGGTCTGCCACCTATCACATAAAAAAAACATCACACTTATGTAGTCAAGGCAGAACAGTTTGCATGAAAATTAAGTACCTACTTATATCGATTTTTATGTACTCAAGTGCTGCACAGGTTCTCTACTTTTTACCTGACATTACCGAGCTTTCCTTATCTCAACACGATTCAGGATTCTCGACTATACATTGTATACTACCTATCGCAAGTATACCTATATTGGATCCCGTTGATGGCCGTGCGGAGCTATGCAAATGGGAGAAGCGACGCCGAGCGGCACAAAAGACAGGGTAATGAGACTCGACTGACCTGCCGGCATCTGCATACGTTAGCGTTGTATCGCCCCTCGTACGTACGGCTTTTAGGTACAGTCAATTTGCCTTGGTTAAGATTCCGATGAATTAATGTATGATTAATTTAAAAATATACGAAATAGAATTTGGAGCAAATAACGGCAACTTAAATATTTTATTAAATTAGGCAATATGCTTCTTATGCTACCAAAATGGTTGCCACTCAACATTGTTTTTTTTTATGATATAAATAGGTGGCGGACTAGCCGACGGGTCACCGGCTGCGTTGCCGCCGCCCATGGACACCTGCAACACGAGTGGGTCACTACACAAGTGCGCTGCTTACCTTTTAATACCCCTTCCCATGGGTTGGGCTTCCGGTACCTACCCTCACTCGCGCAGTGAAACACAGCGCATGCACTGCTTCACGCCGGGTTTTATGTGAGGAAGTATTACTCCGGTCGAGCCATTCATGCCGAAGCGTGGCTCTCCCACAAATTATTACTTACAGGTATGTCACTGTTTATAATGCATCAAGAAAGTTATTAAATTAATTGAAGGCGCTACTGCTGCTTATGTCATAGAGTATGGTAGCCCCAGTAGTTATAGGTAGGTAATATTATGGAACTCCGTAATAGTTCCAAGAATAAATTTCACGACTTTATTGACAGAGTATAACTTTAGACGAAATTTTAACATAGACATGCCGGTGCTTATAAATAGATTGATACAGGTAGATAGGTACTTACCCACCTTAGGTGCTGCATCGAAGAACCACCCAAAGACCGCCTACCTGCAAACTGCCTCCATCCACATCACATTTCGTAAAATGAATTCACATAACTACACAAAAACATTTGCCAATTATTCCTTCTAAGTAGGGAATTATTGAATCACACACCACACACACAATTTTGAGATGCAATTATATTTTTATGGACCTATTAGAACTTGGAAACGCGCGCGCGCAAGTTCTGGAATTTAAACTGGTGTCGTCATCAGTTTTTTTTTTATTAAATTCAGGGTGCGTTCCATTACTTGTAAATTTTTATTCGCTCAAAAATGCAAGGGTTTTGTATCAGTGACCTAATATTTTATTCGATCAATATGTATAACTAAAATATAGTATTATGTATAACACTCACAACCGTAAGCGCCTACATAATAAGTACCTAGGTAATTTATTATTACGCCGAAATAAAATTGAGAAATGTTTTAAAAAGTAGTTTTAGTTATGTAGGTGGGCACACCATATTAACTTGAACCAGTCTTAGTTTGGTTGGTTGGATTTATATTGGCTGGTTGGAATACCCTGAATAGCGGGATATTTATCTTACAATCAAAAAATAAAACACACCAAAACAGATCAACAACAGAGTATAATTGCAATAAATATTCAAAAAATATACCCTTCACGCATTTATCTATAGCGTAAACATTTAATAAGATTCTATACAACCAACATACAGTACAGCAGCTTTTAACTATTCTATTTGTACGTCCTAGGTAAATCATTGTTTACAGGGTAGGACCAAATGAATAGAAAATAATACAAGAATAAAAAGTTGTCATATTTTTAGAGCTATCTATCAAAAGTTGTATGTAGGTATATAAATATGAACTTATGTATAAGATAATTTGTTAGGAATGTAATTCCTAAAGTTAAAATTGGTACATAATGTACCAAATACCCTACATTTACATACATTTTGATAGATAAATTTTAAATTCGAAATCTTGTAATTTTTAATGAGCTAGGATATTTTAATATCTAGTATCATTTTCTATTCAAATGGAAGGGCATTATACAGGGTCAATATTTATGGAAGATCCTACTTAATTACTAAAAATTGCACTAAATTACTTTATTGGCTTCTCTGTGTAATATTTTAAGATAGGTATTACCTACAATATCTATTTAATTCTTTGATATACGTGAATGCAACGATATAGAGTAAAATTATTTTCTAGCTACAGCAATATCACAGAGTATGATGTTAGTAGGGGTTATTCTAATAATTAAAAAAAACGTAATAATTGCCAACTACCTTGAGAAAGAAAAGATTTACTTAGCAAGTTGATGATGATTGATTTCGGTTAGGTAATACAAAATACTTGTATTGAATAAGTACCTACTGTATTTTTTTTATTGTTGTGTTTTTTTACATTTCAATCTAGTACACAACTGAATCTAGTATACTGATATTTATTGCACTGTAACCCTTTTGATTTTGATATAAATCAACACTTACAACAAAAATATTATTATTTTGTTATTTTCTGTAGACTAATTAGTCTTTTCTGTAGATGCAAATAATAATAAAAAATTATTTACTCCATCAATAATTGAGACTGAGCTATGGTGATAATTTTCTAAGATTGTTAATTCGTTATGTTAAAATAAATGGTAAATTATAAATCAAAATGTTGACTTACATTTAATATTTTTTTCAAGAACTCATTTTGATTATGACCCATAATCTCGTTAAAACATTACTTTAGATAAACACGATAGCACGTCAGTACAAAAATGTTGACCATTCCTTTCGTAACAGATTCTTGTTCACTCTTTCCTTTAAGCAGTCCAGATTATAATGATCAAGAAAAACAGACCTCAGCAAGGAGTTCCATTCCTCAGCGTCCGTATTTTTAAATTTTTAAGCGTGGAGCGTGGTAATTTGCACTTTACCCTGCTAGCAACACAGGCCAGAGCGGAGAACGCGCCGAATCGCTCAAATTATCGAGCATAATCCCTTGTCATGTCGTCGGATGAGGAATCTTGTTCACTAACGTTTTTGTCGGCGAGCGTTTTCTGGATTGTTCGCTTCTTCCGTTTAATTTTTGCCAAGGATTCTGGAAGGTGTTTATTCTTTCTGAGATTTTCTATTTTTTACTTTTTGTTGCACCTCGCAACGGAAGTCCTTGCAAGCTTGTAGTAGAATTATCGGATATTTCTCTGCCATACTCAACAATATTGAACTTATCAAGCAGTGTGAAGGCACTATTATGATAACCATCATCCATTTTGACGTGTTTTGATGGCTCGAAAAGACAACCAAGGGCCCCGGTCCTTTTGATGGTACATTATCATCATCAGCCTGTTGTAGGTCCACAGCTGGACACAGGCCTCTCCAATATTCGCCACTCTGATCGATCTTTGGCTATTCGTTCGCTGGTAGGAAATCAACAAAACTTTATCTACTCTATCTGACTATCTGAGCGCGTCCTATGACCTCCCACACCACGTTTACCGAAACGAAGTCTCAACTCTATAGCTCGTTCTTTCTTCGGCGTTCTTTTGGAAAGGGGGTCCCAGCGGCTCAGTGTCGACCACCACAGGGGGATACCACAACGTCTGAATAGACTATTTCTGCGCGATTCATCAATTCAACATTAACATAACTTTGATTTTGTCCAAGCTCATCCGTAGGCCAATACGCAAGATCCAACTCTTGTGGTACGGAACACTAAAAATAACCCTTAAACTGTACGACTTTATTATACAACTCGTAAGTGTTGTTCGTGTGTTTACAGCAGTTTATCCTGTTAAACCGAGCAAGATACAGATGTAAATGAGACGATACAATATGGAGGCAGCTCGCAGTGTATGAATGGAGTCATTTCCGTCTCCGCCTGGCAGTCTGCCGGCTCCGAGTGCGGGTTCCGGCCCGGGCTGGCGGCTATAACGAAACCGCCCCGTAAGGACTGACAATATACCTGTCCCATTCAAACAATAGGAATACACAGCGCGTGAGAAAGGGACCGAAACTACGATTAGTTTAAGTCCAGTTCGTTTTAGACTCTGGATGTTTGCGAACGCGTATTGACTATGCATGGACGTTATTCGACGATTTGTTTGATAAATCGTCTTTTTTGTCTCCAAGTTTCAAGGAGTTGGGAGTTGCTTTGAATTCGACGTTGGATGAATGTTAGAAGTTTTTTAAAATAACATCCAAAGAAAATGTACGAAAAGCTAAAGTCCAGAAGAATAGTATGACGGCTGAATCTCGCTCGCTCACTCTTACCAAATTCACGCTTCGGCATGAATGGGCCGTTGCGACCACAGTGATACCACGGCCTCACAAAAGACCGGCGTGAAGCAGCGGCGCCTGCGCTGTGTTTTGTCGGGGGTTCCGGAGGTCCAATTGGGAATATGGGGTTAAAAGTTGGCAGCACACGTGTGACTCTACTGACGGCGGCAATCGCTTACCAATAGGTGATCCATATGCTCGTCTGCAAATAATTCAGCACATATTCCGGGGCAGGCTAGCCAAAGACTTTATAAGTCTTTGGGCTTTGCAAAGTTTATAATTGTCATGTTGACTAGATTATTCGAACATTAAATTACTTAATTCAAGTTTATTATATCCCTCGAATTAAATATCGTTTATTGAAACTCGTGAATTTCTAGAAGTTGGTCGGCCCGCTCGCCTCATACCATTGGCAACAATACAAATGATGCTTATGTAGTTCCAAGTTGAGTAGTTTCAATGAACTAGTTCCCTTAACAAATAAGAAGTTTCTTTTAGTTCAACATTTAATTTCTATATTTCATTTCAGGTAAGGTATAACAGAAGCCGACAATAAACAGGGTGTATCTGTGAAAATTTACATCCCTCTAACCAATGGTGTTTTACCCACCATTTTAAACAACATTAATTGTTTGACTTTTCGAAATTCATCTAATTGTATTTCGACTCGCCATACAAAAGGACGAAGTCACGAGTCCGACTTATTTGTTTGAGTTGATATTTTTTGCGAATTTCTGAAAGTCATAGAACGAATTTCAGAATACTAGGTACGAGTAGAAGATTTGGTTAAAGGAATTTACCTACCTACCTCAATTTCCACAGATAATCCAGATATATGTGGTCAAGTTTATTAGTCCCAACTGAAATGAATCAATCTTTCCACTTAGATACCTACACTTTTGCTCAACAAACACCCTCTCATTAGTATGTGAGTGAACGAGTGATGCTTATTATCTCAAATTGAAATTTAACTTCTAGCTATTCGATGATTCAGATCTATGACCTGCTAAGCCAGATGTGTGATCTAGTTCACTAGTCCCAACTGAACTGAATCAATCTTTTCACTAACACTTTTCCTCAACAAACACCCGCTCATTAGTGCGCAACAATTTTAATTAAACCAGCACCTATCTCCGCGCGCAGCCGCTACATGTCCGAGCTCGAATAATACCACTCGACGCAATAAAATTTGCATTTCATTTTATAACAATAAAGAACGGTATGATATGCGCTTTGTAGCTGCTCGAATGTTTGAGCTGGGAGTCGTTCATCTAAATTGGCATTTTAAATTGTAATTTGCGGATGCATTTTGTTTGCAAATGTTTAACGTTGTTATTCCATTGTATGTTTTACGGAAAGAGTTTGTTTTGTTTTTATTTTTGAGCAGTATCAGGTATTCTACATATTGGAAATACTCGGGATAGGGAAGCTAAACAAATGAAAAAGTTAATGAATAAATCAATGTACAGACAGACACACATCAGATTACCACAACCTGTCAAATTTCCTCAATGTATATTCAACTTGATGTGTTTAAGACAATCCATAGAAGAAATATGACTACTTTGTATACTTTGATGTGTGGCTGTGTATAGGTAAGTGCCTAAGTACCTAATCCACAATAATACTCCCTATCGTCAGAGACAACAGAAAATAACACATTCTTTATTTGCAAAAAGTTTTACGTACCTACCTACGAAAGTAAGTATTACTGTCTTCATTCTCAGTCACATCATCACTTACGATCAGGTGAGATTGCGGCCAAATGTCTGGATATTAAAAAAAAGTTTTTTTTTAAATGATTGTAAAGAATCGACTGTCCCACTTCAGATCAGTGGTTTCCATCAAATCATCATAGAATATCGTGACAGACAGAATTTTCTAATGAGCGAAAATTATACCTCGCCCTCGTGTAACCTTCTCAGTTCCCTCTTAGAGTTTGGTGAGAACTGCACAGATAAATAAACATTATCGTTTACGCCCGATTGAGCGCGACGCTTCGAGTCCCCTAGCGCTTCCGCCGCGCCAGGGTGACGACTCGCTATGTAGATATGCACAACAAACTCACATAGGTGTACCTATGTATACTTGCTTATCTACACTTTTCAGATTGCAGATGCTGATATTGAACTATTAAATTTAGCTAAGGTACAAGTAGAAGTTCTATGTTTAGTAAAAACTTAGGCCTACCTCTATTTAAGATATTTGAAAAAAATAGGTAAGTAGGTAAGTATACGCATATAAGCAAGTTAAGCAGAACCATTTGAAGTCGGTTAATAAATAAGTACTAGTAAGTATTTCGAATTTGAATTCATTTAAGTTAGTTACACGCCCAAATTCAAATTAAGTAACTACTAAATGTCCCGTTGCTCTAATCAAATGGTTTAGTACCGGGCTATGATCTTGGGGTACCGGATTCGATTCCCGGGTCGAGCAAAAGTATGTTTCGAATTTTTCGAACATAGCTCAAGTTTGTAGCTCTAGTTCTTGTTTGGCAAGAACCCCATCAGCAGCGATATGACTTGATTCCTATGACGGATTTACCCTGCATTGGGACAGTATATAGGCTGATACTTTACTTAGCTACACAAGGTACCTACCTAATCTATAAACTCCTAGCAAATCTCAGATGAGAACTAGGAGATCTGTACACCTAAGCAAGTTCCATCTTTCTATGTTGAAAGTGGGGCGTGAGACGCACAGCGCGGCGGGCCCACAATGCGCATTGTGTGTGGACACAATTGTCTCCCGCGCAGCGAGCCCTAGATCATTTGCGCTGCGACACATTCATCTGCTAATTGTTCTCACTTCTTAATGTGTGGTGTGAGGATCATTAGAATCTTTTTTTTACTAATACTTGATATAAACGAGACTACACGCGAGGGATATAATATCGTCGTAAGACCAAAAAGCCTTTTAAAAGGCAGAAACAATTGATTTTCCGTTGTGTCTGTTGTCTGGGCCTTAAGTATAACGCAACGCAAAAGTTTTAAACGTTTTTTATTGTTGTCCCAGGGAAAATGCATTACGCATACCTGTCCGTCCGGGGGGACGCAAGCCCCTGGCACCCTGTCGTTGTTCTTACATGGAGTGGGACTGTGATGACCAGCAAGAAGCCTTCACGCTCCATAACCCTCCCGTTCCGGAGGCCCAATTGGGGGAAAGGGGGTTTAAGATTGGCAGCACACTTGTAACTTAACCGGTGTTGCAGGCGTCTACGGGCGGCGGCCTAACCATCAGGTGATCCGTCTGCTGGTCTGCCACCTAACACATAAAAAAATCCACTTATGCAGTCCTCAAGGCAGAACAGTTTGCATGAAAATGAAGTAGGTACCTATATCGATTTTTATGCACTCAAGTGCTGCAAAGGTTCTCTTCTTTTTACCTGACATTCACGAGCTTTCCTTATCTCAAACACGATTCAGGATTCTCAACTATACATTGTATACTATCGCAAGTATACCTATATTGGATCTCGTTGATGGCCGTGCGGAGCTATGCAAATGGGAGAAGCGACGCCGAGCGGCACAAAAGACAGGGTAATGAGACTCGACTGACCTGCCGGCATCTGCATACGTTAGCGTTGTATCGCCCCTCGTACGTACGGCTTTTAGGTACAGTCAATTTGCCTTGGTTAAGATTCCGATGAATTAATGTATGATTAATTTAAAAAAATACGAAATAGAATTTGGAGCAAATAAATGTTTTTATTAAATTAGGCAATATGCTTCTTATGCTACCAAAATGGTTGCCACTCAACATTGTTTTTTTTTATGATATAAATAGGTGGCGGACTAGCCGACGGGTCACCGGCTGCGTTGCCGCCGCCCATGGACACCTGCAACACGAGTGGGTCACTACACAAGTGCGCTGCTTACCTTTTAATACCCCTTCCCATGGGTTGGGCTTCCGGTACCTACCCTCACTCGCGCAATGAAACACAGCGCATGCACTGCTTCACGCCGGGTTTTCTGTGAGGACGTGGTATTACTCCGGTCGAGCCATTCATGCCGAAGCGTGGCTCTCCCACAAATTATTACTTACAGGTATGTCACTGTTTATAATGCATCAAGAAAGTTATTAAATTAATTGAAGGCGCTACTGCTGCTTATGTCATAGAGTATGGTAGCCCCAGTAGTTATAGGTAGGTAATACCAAAGATTTTACACTATAGCTAGATGGCGTACTCATTACTTGCATTCGAGCCTCGTGAGATGTCTTTAACTTGATTGGCGTCCTACTCTAATAAGGTGACCACACGATTTAGATTTTCGATTACAATTATTGTTTGTCAAACTCAGTCCACCCACGTGGGAGTCGGACATCGCTTTCTCTAGGAAACTCGTGAAGCCCATTCAAACTAGAAGGGCTAGCACGAACGTTTCAAAGTATCGTTTGAATATTTATGAGCAATTTTGTATGAAAAAAACACAAGTTCCAAATTAAAATTCCTTATTATGTATACGTACGATACGAAGAGACTACATACTTTACGATTTGAAGGTTCTATGGAGCAAGAATATTGACTAAAATTAAATTTTTTTCACAAACTCTTGGGGAAACTGGGGTCTCTTGATCCCCATTGTTAGTTCTATAAAAACAAATCGTACATAGGTAGGCAATTTTGTTAACTACTGTTCCTCATTATTTGATTATTATATTTATTAGTGCTTCATATATATTTTTTTTTGCATTTTCCCAGAAGTTTCCAAAAGGATCAAGTGTCCCCTATTCTGGGAGACTTGATCCCAGTAACAGGTAGACTTGATCTTAGGGGATCAAATCTCTCTAATGCAAATTTGAAATAAATGAAAACCCGGTGTCTTTATAAAAGCATTATTTAATTTAACAAAATATTAAATTTATATTGCTTTACATGTCTCACATGTCTCACTCAAGTTTAATTTCACATTTTCATCATTATTTTTAGTCACATCTGTCTAATAACATTTTTAAAGTTACCTTTAAACATTATTAACCCAATTCGGAAATACTTACAACGGGAAAGATGGAAGGTACACCCTTAACTTCCAACATTTTCCTTGATGCGGCAGGATGGGTCTTGAAATCTTCACCTGTGAAGTGCAAGCCGCAAACAGCTGAATGTTTAGTGATTTTTCCCGGTAAGCCACCTTTTTTTAATTTCTTCATTGTTTGGAAATCTGAAACAGTAAAAAATCCAGTCTTTAGATGACAAGCGAAATAGACACCCTACTCAATGCAAAAATAAAACTTTAACTAAATACTTACTTATGAAAAGATACACCGCAACCTTTATATGATTCACTTTTGCATCCTATCACACAACAAGTGAGAACCATTATTAAATAAATAAGCACAATTTTTACACTTTATTTTTGTCGCCACAATAATATAATCTTTCAAATTATTTTTGCCGCCGCCATAATGGTGATGTCCAGACGCCAAGTGTTGCATATTTATTATAATTAAAACTACCATATCACCGACTCTTACATAAAACTAGTCGTTTATCATGGTTAAAAATTGAAAAATAAAAAAGACATTATTAATTCCAACGTATCATTCCTTTAAATTATTCAATATTTTGAAAGTTCCCAGAAGAAGAAATATAAACTTTGCGTAAGTTATACCACAAAGGTTTTTTTTTTATGATGGCAACCCATTAGACAAAGACATATTCCTGCAGATTGACATCTCGCTCGGCTCGATTTTCTGTAAAGCGATTTGGCATTTCAAAGTAATCCTTATTCTCACTGCATAGAATCGAATTAACATTGCATTCATTTTCATAGTACACCATCTTGTTATAGTGTAAAATCTTTGGGTAATACTAGGTAGTAGGTAATACTATTACGGAGTTCCATCCGTAATAGTTCCAAGAATAAATTTCACGACTTTATTGACAGAGTATAACTTTAGACGAAATTTTAACATATGCCGGTGCTTATAAATAGATTGATACAGGTAGATAGGTACTTACCCACCTTAGGTGCTGCATCGAAGAACCACCCAAAGACCGCCTACCCGCAAACTGCTTCCATCCACATCACATTTCGTAAAATGAATTCACTTAACTACACAAAAACATTTGCCAAATATTCCTTCTAAGTAGGAATTATTGAATCACACACACACAATTTGGGATGCAATTATATTTTTAAGGAAGTATTAGAACTTGGAAACGCGCGCGCGCAAGTTCAAGAATTTAAACTGGTATGTTAACGTCGTCAGATTTTTTTTTAATTCGGGGTGCGTTCCATTACTTGTAAATTTTTATTCGCTCAAAAGTGCTAGGGTTTTATATCAGTTATATCAATATGTATAACTATGTATATATATGTATTATGTATAACACTCTCACAACCGTAAACACCTACATAATAAGTAATTTATTTAGTATTACGTTGAAATAGAATTGAGAAATGTTTTAATAACTAGTTTTAGTTCTGTGGGTGGGCGGCACACCTTAATATCTTGGACCAGTCTTTAATTGGTTGGATTTATATAGGCCCCGAATAGCAGGATATTTAATCTAACAATGAAAATAGGTTATCGAAAAAGACAAAAAAAAGGTGGAATAAAATTTGGAAATGAAACACACCAAAACAGATCAACAACAGAGTATAATTGCAATAAATATTCAAAAAATATACCCTTCACGCATTTATCTATAG
The DNA here is from genome assembly GCA_014851415.1 of Cnaphalocrocis medinalis. NCBI lineage: Eukaryota > Metazoa > Arthropoda > Insecta > Lepidoptera > Crambidae > Cnaphalocrocis > Cnaphalocrocis medinalis. Next base: position 16,722,532 of record CM026283.1, read on the forward strand.
CGTAAACATTTAATAAGATTCTATACAACCAACATACAGTACAGCAGCTTTTAACTATTCTATTTGTACGTCCTAGGTAAATCATTGTTTACAGGGTAGGACCAAATGAATAGAAAATAATACAAGGTTAAAAGGTTGTCATATTCTTAGAGCTATCTATCAAACATTTTATGTAGGTATATAAATATGGACTTAGTAATAATTTGTTAGGAATGTAATTCCTAAAGTTAAAATTGGTAAATAATGTACCAAATACCCTACATTTATATACATTTTGATAGATGAATTTTAAATTCGAAATCTTGTAATTTTTAATGAGCTAGGATATTTTAATATCTAGTATCATTTTCTATTCATATGGAAGGGCATTAAACAGGGTCAATATTTATGGAAGATCCTACTTAATTACTAAAAATTGCACTAAATTACTTTATTGGCTTCTCTGTGTAATATTTTAAGATAGGTATTACCTACAATATCTATTTAATTCTTTGGTATACGTGAATGCAACGATATAGGGTAAAATTATTTTCTAGCTACGCAATATCACAGAGTATGATGTTAGTAGAGGTTATTCTAATAATTAAATAAAACGTAATAATTGCCAACTACCTTGAGAAAGAAAAGGTTTACTTAGCAAGTTGATGATGATTGATTTCGGTTAGGTAATACAAAATACTTGTATTGAATAAGTACCTACTGTAATTTTTTTTATTGTTGTGTTTTTTTACATTTGAATCTAGTACACAACTGAATCTAGTATACTGATATTTATTGCACTGTAACCCTTTTAATTTTGATATAAATCAACACTTACAACAAAAATATTATTATTATATTAAAGAATACATTTTATGTAAGTATCTATTTTCAAGCATAAATTGAATTTTTCCATTTTATACTACCCATTCCGTCATTGCATTTACATCTACCAAAGAATATACTACTGCTTGTAGCTAGTTGTTACTTTGTGTATCAGAACTCACGAAAATCACAAGAATCTATGTAAAAGTGCACTGTACTTATGCACTTCACCTGGTGATCCAAATGGTTCTCAACATTCTCAAAGACTTGCTAAGCTAAAAATGTTGAGAAACACTGACACAAGAAGTTGAATGAAGTCAGAGAGGTATAGGCAAAGTCTTTAGCTAGATATTAGGCACTATAAGCCTCCGTCCATATATCATTGTCTATGAAACATAGTGTAATGATCCTCATTTGGAGTGGCGTATTCAACTAGGCCACTGGCCTAATTAGTATTACCTAACTTAAGCCTCTAGTTAATATTGGCGTGATTTCTAGTATCTGTAATCGCAAGGCATATGGTATGATGTGTCAACAAAGTCGTGAAACTCCCGCTTACGTCATAAGGTATGATAAACCCCATTGGTCATAAAAAAGGGGCTCCATTGGTTTCTCAAACATCCGCTGCGACGACTTCTTTGACGCATTATATAACTGATCTACAAGATGAGTTGGAAATCATAGCGTTTCTTTTAATAGTCAACTCAAATTTCTATAGAAATGCTAGAATGATTTCCAAATCACCGTACAAGCCGTGAATTTTTGATTCTTTAGGAATATATTACCCGCTCGGACCTCGCTACGTTTTGTGACTTAATTTTGCTAATACTTCCAAACTCTACCAATAAACTACTTATCAACCACGACTTTAACCAGACGTATAGATAATTATTTCGCCTCCTCATACAAAAAATTACGACGTTGATCGATGCACTTAATCAACGATCGGTCTGGTCATAGTGGTCTGGTGGTCTTGTGATCGAACACCCGTAAACAACTTTTATCTTAATTTCCATCGTTAAAGAACACATAGTAGGGGACATTACGAAGAGCTAATTCCTAGTAAAGTATCAGCCTTTATACTGTCCCACTGCAGGGCCAAGGCCTCCATCATAGAAATGAAGTCATCGCTACTATGACGGCTTAGGCCTAGGGGGTAACTCGGGCAAAAATCACGGGCACGAATTTCAAGATAGCTGGTCACTGTTCAAACGTAACCCAACCATTATTTTTTGTTTCACAGAGTTTAGTATGCAAGACCAAATCTTGAAATACCTGCCCGAGTTGCCGCCTAAGCGCTATGACGGCATTAGGCTCCTATTCCTAGGGCTGTCAAAAATTCACGGCGTAAACTCAGACATTTAGTTCGCCTGTGCCTCTTGCTTGTTGCTAAAGTAGTGGTAGTTGATGAACCGGGCCCCCTGGGTCAGCTGCGCGCACTCGTTGGTGAGGTGGCAGGCGAACAGCAGCATGTTCCTGGGCTGCACCTTCCACGCGAAGCGCATGAACATCAGCGAGTACATGGAGAGAGCTGGAAGAGGAGACAGACGTTAATAATTATTAGGTATTATAACTGGTCAAGGTCTGGCAACAAGTATCGCAGGATCAACCGAAGTAGCGTTCTCTTGTTTCGGAGGCCAAGACTCGTTTCGGGTTGCTGAGCCAGTGGAGTAAGTATGTATTATTACTGGCTAGATGGCGCATTTGGTAGTGACCCTGCCTCATACGCCAAAGGTGGGGTTCGATCCCCACCCTGGACAAACATTCGTGTGATAAACACTTGTGTTTGTTCAGTGTCTGGGACACTGGTGTTTGTTCAGTGTCTGGGTGTTATTTTCTGTGGTCAATAAATGATAACTTACTTTTTTTTATGTGATAGGTAGCAGACGAGCAGGCGGATCACCTGATGGTAAGCAATTGCCGCCGCCCATGGACACATGCAACACCAGTGGAGTCACAAGTGCGCTGCTAACCTTACTTTATTTTACTTGGCTAATGGTAGCATTAGCTCGCATGTCTACACAGACGCACATAGATTGTGTTGCCCAAGCATGCTCCGCTCCATGGGTCGATAAAGCAGCCCCTGGTAATAACCCCAGGGTGGCACGGGTCGCAAGGGTGGACATCATACCTATTTCGTTTAACATTCATTTCTCAAAAAAGGACAATAATTAGGTACCAACGATTTTTTAAACCCGTGAATCTACTCGTAATAAGAAGCAAGAAACACAAATATGTATAGTATACCTATTAATAACTTTATGTATCTTTTAAGAAAATGTTTTCAGGAGTCAGCGCTTAATTAAAATTGAACATTTATTTACATTTAAATTATAACTAAAAACACTGATAATGTTTAGTATATATTTGCATATAACGTGTCTGAATGAATTATTTAGTCGGCGATGAGGAATCGCTAAACAACCTGTGACGCAGATATCTGATAGTAAACACTCCAGTCGAGTATTAATACTCAAGATACTTTTAAATATAATAAAATCTAAAAACAGAAAACTATAAATAAATTCTATTGATAAATTGGAGCGGAAAAACTACGAAGACGATTCTAACACTGAACATTATTTATAAACTCAAAGAATCACGTGGTAAAATCGAATCGTTAAAGAGCCACGCTTCGTCATAAATGGAGCGGCTAGACCGGAGTGATTACCTACAGAAAACCAGCGTGAAACAGCGCTTTGCGTTTCACCGAGTAAGTAAGCGTACCCGAGACCCAATCCAGAGGGACAGGGAGTTTAAAGGTTGGCATCCCGTACAATGGACTGAAAGAGAGCCTAAGTGCGGAAAAAGCAGTCTACTGTTCAGTTTGGCAGTGAACGTGACTCCATTAGTGTTCCGGATGTCGGATAAAATACGCAAATCATGCAACTGATAAAATGTATAATTAAGGTTCCTTGTAAATTAGGTAGATACATTTATGTATAAAGCATACATTTTTACTGCACACTGAAATTAGAGTAAAAATGTGTTAAAACCCATATCTCACCTAACTTTATGTCAAAGATCAGAGTCCTAAATCCGATGTTTTACGATACGATAAGATATAACAATAAAGATAAAATGATGGCGACGCGACTCGAGATTTAAACACTGCATTATCGCGACAGTATCGGCGAAAGTAGCGTATAAGTATCGCATTTATTCCGAATACTTTAAACATGGATTCATAAAATTTTAGTAGAGGATTTAGATAATTTAAGCCATAACTTAAACAGTAGTTGTATAACATAGAAGCTAAATAATATAAAATTGCGAATTACATTTTAAACCTATCAGAATAACTTTAGATTATTTATGTTATTTGCTGTTTAATTTAAGTCAGTATTAGTAATTGCCTAAATTACTATTCTATCGTTATCAATATAGGTACATAATAGCTTTCCATTTGAAATTAAATATATTGAAATATTTATCAAGAATCCTTCCGCACCAATCACCTATCCGCATTAGGAAAGCGAGGTGATTAAGCCCAAATACATCATAGTAGTGATAACTTGATTACTATGATGGGAGCCTTTACCCTGCAGTGGGACAGTATATCGGCTGATTGATACTTTACGTTTTTATTATTTATCAAGAGAATCGAACCCTCAACTCTTATTTGTAATATAAGGCAGTCACAAACAAAAGTTTCATCAATCAAGTCAGTAAATAAATTGAATAAAGTGAAGTTACCAAACGTCATTTTGCCACTGATGAAGCTGGGGTCTTTTCTTGTATCTGCGATGGCTGCTAATGGAATTCCCCAATTCGCCACTGGACCCCAGAAATGTGTGCTGAAATAAACATCATTACAAAATAAGCACAAGATTTATTGTGTTAATACAGAAAACAATAATTAATGGTGGAAGTAGTCTGCCAGACATCAGGTTACCACAATCTGTCAATTTTTCTCATTGATATTAAACCTAATGTTTATGACAGTAAGATGGGAGTTGATTGAAGAAATTTGACAGTTTTGTATACTTTGATGTGTGGCTGTAGATACCTATAATCACTTAAGATTTAGGTAAATTTTAGTTATCCTGATTCAAACTAATATTATAAATGCGAAATTAAACTCTGTCTGACTGTAGTTACTCTTAAACGCAAAAAAATATACTTTTCCAGGCGGACGAAGTTGCGGGTAACAACTGCTTAACTGAATTGATATAAAAAACATAATAATAAAATTTAAATACCTACTATGTGAAAAGGAAAAATTTGGAATTAGTCCTAAGCGAACAACATTGCAGCTTTTTAAAACTGCTATTGATAGTATGCCTATGTAGTAAAAATAATAATTATTGATACAGGAATCTAAGAGATAATACTTTATATACATGACCTCTAACGTGACCTGTATTAGTGATATTGTAGGCATATATTATTATAGAAATATGCCTACAATGTACACTAAGCTCAGAACTACTAAGATGTGATTAAGAATCACATTTAAATAATATTAAAGTATTAAACTATGTTCATGACATTAACTGACACTGGGCAAGTATATCTGTACTTCATAGTTTAATAATTAAAACCAAATAAATAATATGTTATTTGAATGCTGCCTTACCTCATCAAATATTCTCTAAACTCCTTGCTTTTCAGCTGATCTACCAATTTCCTCGCTACAGCTGCCATTTTTACCTGAAAAGTAATATTAAGAAACTATGCACAAGCGACCAAGTAGGTATTATAGGATGTTAACAATAAAATAGTTCCCTTGACGATGAAAGTACTTAAACGTGACAGTTTCTAGGATACGTATTTATTTGCATCACGAGTCGTTTTAAATCTAGTACTGACTGTTATGCTAATATCCTCGTGCATTAAATTATAAGCATTAATACGAGTTCCTATTATCTATTCAATGAATGTCAAGGTTATATTCACGTAACTTGAAAATGTACTATAGTATGAATGAATTTATAAGAAGAATCAATGTTTTACTTACGTTTTGGGTTTTCCTGTTATTTAATTAATTTAAAAATATATTTTTTTGGGCGAAAGGACTTGCCCTTCGCGTATTTTTATACGAAATGTCACTGTCACTGATAAAATGATAAGCAAACGTCATACCATTACCGACGCGTTCACTCGTAAAGAAATATTTCATTTACGTACAAATTGAAATATTATATAAATTAAATAATAAATTTAATTATTGAGAAAAGTCATTTGAGAATATTGACATTGTTTATAGCGAAATAAAGTAGGATTTGTTCAAACTATACAGAGAGAAAGATACGGATACGTTCATAAATCATATTTTCTACTCTTTATGTATTTTTGGGTCTCAAAGGTTTTACTTTGTTTCACTTGTTTTTTCTCCCCCAATCCACACCCTACATAAGTAAGCCTAAGCCACACCCCAATCAAACAGTACAAAATCGTGATTTTAAAATATATGCTCTTTGGTACAAAATGTCATAACAATCCATCCATCAATCAATCAATCACCATGATTATTCCACGTTTTTCAATATCAACAGAGTACATTGTATTATATAGAATATCAACGAACTGATCATTCCATAATGTCATAACAATAAACGTTTTCAGATTTAAGCAAAAATAAATCTATTAGAAATGCCTACTACACATAAAGGATCCACTCGCAACCAACTCTGGAGAGGGCAGTGAAGATGGGCTTCATTCGGGCGGTAGTGATCAGTTACATGCTGATATACATCATTGCATACTTCGGTTTGGTTGGAGGTCTGGTCTACGTAAGAAGTATCCTTGTACATGAGCACTAGTATGTAATCTATTGATCCTAAATAAATAAAGCTACTTGTCCACCGAAGCGAAGAGTGGGGTGAAAACCGCCAATAGAATTGCCTAAAATCTCCGCTCCTCAATGAGCAAGCTTTTATTTTACTCTCCTCCGCTTCAGTGAACAGGCAGCCTTCCAAGTGTCCAAGCAAAAGACAAATAAAACGGATGAGATTGTATTGTATGTAATCTAGCATTACTTTTGCGTAGTACGAGCTAACTATAGTTTGCGTGCATTAACTACAGGCGGCAGCACTTCGTATTGACTACCAGGACTCAGTTCAAATTGATGGCACTAGCTGGCAGCACTTAGTATGGGCAACAGAGCAAATTAAGTTCAAATAGATGGCGGCACCGTCGATGTGCAATGACACTAATGACACCATCTCCACTAATATCATAATAATTTTGATTATTTACGTTGCAGCCTCACGGAACTTTCTGCTGAAGAGTGAACAAAGAATAACACAACAGTAAAATTCATCAATCATTTATTTAAAACTAAACTTATAAAAATTGTAAAAGGCACTTCATAATGGACGGCAAACTTTAGTCTTTTATTATTAAGAAGAAAAAAAAGAGATTCACATTTATTGTTCTATTAAGATCATCTAGAAACTAACAAAATAATATTGATATCAGTGTTTATTTAGTCTTATCTTCAATTTTGTGCAGCTTGAATTACATATTTCAACATTTCTAGATAACTATGAAGTGTAACACAATAAATTGTAAAAAAATAAAATATGGTTTTTTGATTTCTGTAAATTGAAAAAAAAAACTGGAATGGACAAAGCTACCTATTATAGTAATAGATTTAAATGCTTGGATTTATCACACATTTCAATTAATTAAATGTAAGCACAATAGTCTATTATAGTAGGTATATTAATAAAACACTGGTTGTTTAAGTTGACTTAAAAGTAAATGGAATAGCTTACAGAAAAGTATAATATAAAAATGCAACAAACCTATTACACTTACAACTAAAATGTTACCAGCTTTTTTTCTGAGATTCTGTACTAAAAATATAATCTTTAGAAAAAATATAAATGTTCATATAAGTAGAAAAAAAAGAAATAAATGTTGATAAGGATAAAGTAGAATAAAAAAAATAGCAGCAAAGAAGGGAAGATTCATTACCTATCAAACTAATGTAAAAGAAAAATGTAGGTATACCTAATTGCTAAAAAATATCAGTACAATACATTTACGCCTACAAAAACTAATATACCAAGGTCCATTATATTTTCAGATCTTTGTTTTAAATCTAATTTGTTGTCTAGATACCTACATAAAAAACTGTAAATGGAAATATCCGAGTTGATACAATGATACGAAAGAAAACTAAATCCTATACACATTTTTATGAGTAAAGTTAATGAAAAGAGGAAGAAAACTTACTACTCTTTAAATTAGTAATGCTATACAGCTGTCATAGACAACGAAAAGTTATTGTCATAATATAAGATGTGATAATACAATCTCGTTAACCACAATAATTATTACATAATTGATTAATACATAAATACATATAAACACATAACTGATGTCTTTTCAATAATATCAGAGGACTCCACTGAAATTAGGAAACAGGCGCCTCATGTTTGATTTCATAAAATATACTTTCAAAAGTATAATATTATAGGATGTTGTATGAATGAATGAGTTACATTTTTAAAGTTTCATTCACTCATTCAACCGTAACAGCTTTCGCGAATCAAATAATTCGATTCCTATGCGCTCGACATAAAGTCTAAATTCGTTATGCTGCAAAATACTAATATCGATTGATAGTTTTGTGGTGTAATAAAATTTTAAAAGAAATGGTAATTGGTTTTTTTTCGACAGTGGGGATTATCCCGTGAAAAATAGATGGTGTACAGTAGAACTGAGGTCCACCTACATGGTGATTGTTTATTTTTGATGTGAGATATCAATATGCCACTAAACAACCAATAACGTTGAAGTTGGACATCAGTCCAACATTACGCCATCTAGTGGATATTTCACACACCATAGCTCGAATTGTCGTGTACTCAACATTGAAGTCGAATTCGTTATTTGCATGGACAAATTTATGAAATCTCTAAATTCGATTTCAATGCTCGACAATTTCAAATGTCGGAAAATCGGTTTAACTCCTTACCTAAGCCTCAACAGTACGAACAAAACGCCAACAATGACTACAAAGCTACTCTGCATCGCCGCCGCTCCGGCCAGACGGCACTTGAACATGTCTATCCTGGTCTCCTTGTCGGCGATGATGTTCTGGAACTCGGCCTCCACGATCTGTCCGTCGTAGTAGGTGATGGGGTCCTCGAAGGGGTACTCGTAGCCCTGCAGGCACTCGCACTTGTAGCCGCCGCGACGGAAGCCCCAGCCGTGGATAGGTTCACACTATGAGGAGAAATCAATCACAACATCTTCATCAAACAATGAATGTACAGTTTTAATAAAACGAAACAAGCCTATTCTTTCCTAAAAGGCCGGCAACGCATCCGCACTCCTTCTGGTGTAGCAGATGTCCACGGAAGGCAGTGTTATCAGGCGACACTTACCATCAGGTGACCCAGTTGCTTGTTTGCCTTCCTATATTATAAAAATATAATAAAGTCATAAAAACGATATTTGGGAAAAATATGACATATGGTATAAAAAAAATGTATAATCGACTAATACTTTCTGTGTTAAAATGTAACAATTACCTAGCTCAAAATATCAGTTTACACAGTTCAGGGGTTCAAATGTTAATAACATACATTTTATTCCAAATTAAAAACCAGACTAATTTCCAAGAATCATTTTGATAACAATATTAGGTTAATTCAAGTGTTATCAGAGCTAATTCCAGTTACCCAGTACTATGATAAACCCATTATATTATTATTAGATCTCATTTTGACCTTAGTTAAAGGTTAAAATGAACTCAGTTACTATAAACAAAGAAACGGAACTAGTTTATGGTAAATACAAAAAGGAAATTGAACTCATTAATAAAAACTGTTTTGACAAGCAAATAAAATGTTTTAGGAGTTTTTTTGCAAGGGACAGGCTTTTTCAGAAGATTGTAATAAAGAACAGTTTAAAGCTAGTTACTTACCTCAGTTGTGTCTACTTTACACCTTGCTGTTGATGCAAATCTATTCGGTCGATCATTGCCCTGACTCGGTGGACATTGATTTATATCTATTCTGTCATAGTCCATTTCCATAACTACAGCTGCTGTGTATCTGTGAGACAACATAACAAGATTATGCTAAAAACAGAAAAATATCTTGGCTTTAAGACATCAAATAAAGAGACCTTTGATCATTTTAATTTATTAAATAATTTATATTTTTGGTCTCAGACCACAAAACAAGCCATGTTTTAGAATTTCCATACTCACGTTGGGTATTCAATATGCCTGAATTGAGTGTGTCGAGGGTATATGTCGGCGACAGGGGACACAGCTCCGACTATCCACTTGTTCAGCCTTCCACAGTCAAAGTATGGCCTTGTCCAATTGACTGGTCCAGGTGTCTGGAAACAAAGAATAAATAAGTAATTGCCAAAAAGTATTTCTTATTTCAATATAATATGAATCAAATTGGAGAAGCTCATCTCCAGCAGTGAACTGTGATGGCCTGATGATGATGAAGGCATAAATGTTGAATGAATAATGAAATATTAGAAAACATCACATACATTTATTAGCTATAGCAATGTTTAGCAAATAATTCTTAAGTAAATTATTCACTCAAGTTTTATAGAGATAAAACTTAATAAAATAACACAAACCTCATCATTCCCTGGAGGTCCATGGAAAGTGAATGTTTCATTTGTATTATTAGCGTATCTTATTTCAACTTGATAGGTTGTCTTAGTATCATGCCTCTTTTCCACTTTGTCGGGCAACCACAAGTGATACCACTCATTTGTACGATAAAAGTCGGATGTGTAATCTTTAGACAGACTCTCCGGGTCGAACGCACCCAAGTCTTCGATGTGGAATGTGTTCAGAGTAGATATTTTTTGAAGATGAACAGGATCATTGAAATCGTCTGCTCGGTAAGCTCTTGGGGCGAATCTAGGCATCGTTTTATTGAAGAATCCTCTGTACGAAGACGTGTACGACATGTTTGGCGAAAAATATATTGAACTAGCGTTGATGTAAGGGTTAGATGCTACATCGGCCACTGAGGACAGAAAGTAGTACATCATGCCTGGGTCGTAGGTGTCATTGATGGCGGGACGGATGAAACGAGACTGCAGGATGTAACTCCAGAAGAATGCTCTTGTCATAGCCATGTTATGCAAATGCAACATCGCCGTTCTATTTGGAAACACCGGATTGATGTTTATTTCCTTCACGTCGGGATGGTGCGACACAGAGTCATCCGGCAGGTAGAGATCGTCCAAATGCGTAATATAACAGTTGTCGGCGTGAACTTTATCCATTTTTCCTCTGATTTCGTCGAATGTATCTCGTATTTGCCACTCATACTGCCCGGCCACACCCCATAGCAAAACGCACAACGAAATCACCAGCAAGCTGAGGTTTATTCGCTCCATTTTGAATTAGATTACAACTACCCTTTCAAATACTTAATTCATAATGATCCTTTTATCAGATCTATTTTTAATAATAGACGTAAACTTGAAATAATAACCCAAACCCAACGTAAATTCAAACTTTGTTTGGGAATTTTGACAGATGAATGAATGAACTATAGGTAATGTAAGCGTGACGTGAATGGTGTAAACAGTGATGAATGAATACAACTAGAGATAGGTATACTGTGATTACTATGAATGACTAGTATAGGGAGTGAAATAGCAGCTATTATTTCACTCGAGTATATAAAATATTTTGTTGGACTCGCAATTCTTATCCACTATAAATAAATTAAAAATCTATAATGTCAATCAGAAATTGTCTATGTGTAACCTAAAAAAATTAAGTAAATAAAATCTAGTTTATATTTTCCATAATAAAATAAGCACTTATTTCGATCTACCATGGCTGGAACTATTTTCCGTAAGGATTACTATTGGTAATAATATATTGTAATGCGAGGTTTCTCATTTTATATCGTAACTGATATTCTTACAGGGTCGACTCTCAACACAGTTTTATCTGTATATAATACAAATACAGCCAATTTAGTAAGTTAATTATCTTATATTGGTGTTATGTTTCATATTCTTTCTAACTTTTAGTTCCTATCAATTCATTAGATACATAACATACCATTTCTAATATCTGAATTCCAGAGAAGTATACATACTGCTACAGTCTTCTATGCAGCCCGCAAAGGTACCAGGGCAAAGGCCCGTGCTAAGAAAGTCAAGGTAGAAGTCACCAAAGTTGGATTCATCCCACATAACCAGAGAGGAAAAGATAAGTAAGTAATAGCAAGCGGTATCTCAGTTCTAAATAAGTAATTCACTTTGTTAGAAATGCAGGGAATGGGACTGTATGTATGTAGCATATTGGTAATCACAATAGATCTAAGTTTGATCATCAAATTGGTCTGAATAGGATAGGTTTTTAAAAGTAAAACCATCAATTCAATTTTAAAAAGTTTGAAAAATTTCAGAGAAACAATATACTAGCACATTTAATGTTAGTTTTTATTATTCTTTTTATCTTCCATTCACTATATGTAGAAACATATTCTTCCCTTTTCAGACAAATATTGCAGAAAGTGAACAAACATTTAGATGACACTTGCAAGTGGGCGTCATCAGATAATGTGTACCCAATGCGGTACTACCGCTGGGTGGTGTACACCGCTGAGGAGGCCGTACGCGCTCACCAGGAGACACACCACCCCACTATGTACAATCAGCCTGATGCATTAGTGTATGCTCAGGTTGATTTTAATATGCAAGCTGCCAAAAAGGTTTGTAATTGGGTATTATGGAATATCGAATTTTCAGTACCTATTAAGATTCCTTTCTAATCTGCTCTGCTGGATCTGCTAATAAAAGTATACTAGTACATTCGATTCAGTCCTAAGATATTTCTACAATATCACATACATTATTCTGGTCCTAAACTATATGAAAATTCTAGATGTACCTACATAATGTACTTGGATTCAAACCTACTACCTGTTTGGAAGGTGCTTCTTATCCAATCTTCTTACCATTACTACTAGTTATCTTTTTCCTCCATGTCTAAGACAATGCAAAGTAAAGAAGCCAAAGCAGGATACCAGACCATGGGTTTCGAAGCTTGGGATGCAAGTGTGACCACACCAAATGATTATGACCATTGTTCTTCCAATATAAACCGTATCTGAGCTCGTTGAGGTGAATTAAACAATAGAATAGAATATAGAAACATAAACAAGACTGTCATCTCGAAAAGATAAAACACTTGCGCACTTGTCATCTACACCCAGTGCCATCTAGTAGTACAATTTGGAACAAATAAAGTTCCTAACAGCGGCCCACTAGTACTTGCATAAAAGGTCATACTTTTCCACACAGAACCGCTACCTGGAGAGCTTCCACCGCCTCAGCCTGCTGCCGCACATGTTCCCCCGCGACGAGGAGCGCACCATCCTCGCCTTCTGCAAGGGCCCTGAGCTCGCCAAAGAGGCTTTGGAAGCTGGTGCCACTACGGCTGGCAGTACTGAGATCATTAAAAAAATACAGGTACTATCTCTGTTTTTATTTATTACACAGTTTTATTAACTTAATAATTCACGGAAAAAAACTTAATTAGATATTATCTAAGGATCTTTTTTAGAGAAATATAATGGACAGTTGTAAAGTCACATCGCGTGATGCTGCTTGAAACATCTGCCACAGATGTGAAGGCCACAGTTAATTTAAAAATGTTACAATAGGAATTAAGTTTTTTTCCATTAATAAAACTGTGTGTCCTGCTAAATTTATTTATATCAATGGTTTAAATGTATTATATAGCCCTCTCTCTCTATCTTCTCTATAATTTAGATTTTTCGTTAACCAATTTATTGTTTGTAGGCGTCGAAGACACACTTTCAACTATTTCTCTAATCTCATTCCAGGAAGGTCAAATCAAGTTAAGCGACTACGACTACGTAATCGCCCACCCAAACATCATCACAGACCTGGTGCCCATCCGCGGCCTGATGAAGAGGAGGTTCCCCAACGTGCGCGCCGGGACCCTGGACAACAACCTGGCGGGGCTCGTGAGGAAGTTCGCTGGAGGCGTCAATTACAGGGTCGTGAAGGATGAGGTTCAGGAGAGCTTTGGGTCTGTTGAAGTCCCTATTGGCAGGGTGAGTTGAAGACGCCCTACATCTATACTACTTACTAGTGACCCTCACTTCGTTTCGAGAAAGTAGTTCCACTGTCTACGAATAGATGGCGCTGGGAGTTAATTACATCGCGCAAGTGTTTCGTGTTTTCGGTTTACCTAGTCACATGGACTATGAGATTAACCTCTTTATAAAGTATAGATAGATAGATAATGAGATAAATAAATTCTATAGATATGTACGGGCAAAACTTTTATCCAAACTTATAAGTCAAAATGGAAACTTTGAAAGCTCTTTGTTCTCACTTTGATTTTATAACATAAATCGATGTGTATGCATTTTCTCCTCTGCGTGTGTAATTTTATAAGAAAATACATTGAATTCAGAATGTTTCATTTACAGTTAAATATGGAGCCAAAACTAGTTGCTGAAAATATAGAAGCTCTAATAAAAGATATGCAGGCTGCACGACCAAAACGTGACGGACTCTTTATTACAAGGTAGATATATTCATTTCATTACCAGTTGCATTTTTCTTTTGCTTTGTACACTATATATTGACTGTTATGTCGTAAAAAATATGCCTTCACCCTTTATGTGACTGTCAATATGTTGACACCATATTTTAAACCTTATTTGTTGGAGATAAGGTCCAAAACCAATTAATTTGTATGTTTACCTACTGCCCATTAAGGGCTTAAAAGAAAATCAAGAATTGCAGTACTCTTTCCCTTCACCAGGTGCGTCATAACGTGTCCGCCATCCACTGAGAAGCTGAAGATCGACCCCTTCGTATACGTAGACCGCACGCTGTCCAAGGTGTGTATATAACTTTGTATAGCTGGAGGCACGAAAGTATAGCGATGACCGTTATTTTGCGCACTTGTAAAAAAGAAGACTTTCTATCAAAATTGGTTTCTGCGCACTCAAGGTCATAACTACACTTTCTTGCCTCGGACTATACTCGTTTGTTCCGTGGTGCGATGTGTATTTTTTATGTGGTTGGTAGCAGAGGATCAGACAGATCAGTTTTTTTTATACTAAATGGGTTTTTGCGTGACCTCACCTCACCTGATGGAGAGTGACAATGAGGTCTAAGATGTAGCGTGCTTTCCCAGAAGAAGTCACGTGTTGGTAAGTGATTGCCGCCGCTCATAAACACCTGCTGCACCAGTACCAGTAGAGTCCTAAGTGCGCTGCCAATTTTAGCCCCCTTTCCCCCCAATTGGGCCTCCGATACCACCACTCACTCGACGAAACACAGCGCAGATGCTGTTTACGCCGGTCTTGTAACTCCGGTCGAGCCGACCCATTCATGCCGAAGCGTGGCTCTCCCACGGTTGGTTAATAATAAATGTTTTCTATTTGTTTTCCCAGGAGGTGCAGGACGACAGCGACGACGAGGCCGAGCCCGCCGCTGCGCAGGCGTAGACTATGTTAGGATTTAGTTGTAGATAAAATATTAAAGTTTTTCAATATTTAATTGTTTTTTTATTACATTGCTGATCATTTTTCTCATGAGAGACAAGGACAGACTGAATCTTTATCCCCACCCCTTTTTCAAGGGCTATGCGTATTTATTAAATCAACAGGGCTGCCACTAAACACAATGTAAGGGTTTTACTGGACCAATTTGTTGATCGATAGCTCAGATCGATAATAGAATGGTAAAGTCGACGACCATCGATTGTTTCTATTGTGGCTTATAACGAAACAATCCCGAAACGAATGAGAATATACCTGACAAATTCAAACAAGATAAGCACAGCACTAAGTGCAAGTCTTGTGGAAAGGGATAAAGGAGTCAATAGTAGATTCCGTTTCGTTCGTTCGATTAGTGTAGTAACACTAAATAAAAACCTGTTTATTTTCAAATATAACGATTTATTGATGAATGTAAATGCGAATTAAAAATATACATAGATCTTTATATGATAGTACAATGGCATCGCGAGTTCTATACAACACTAAATAAGAAATTTACACTTACTACATTACATTAATCTAATCACAATGGTTCTATAATAAGGCAAGAACTTATTCGAAATCTTGTCAAGTATTCGAAAAAGAAGAGATAGAACACAGCCTAAGAAAATAGGGAATAGGAAAAGTTCGCTTGTAAAAAAGTATTTACAACAAAATGTGTTAAATAAGGTGCAAATAAATTGATATACAACATTGATTTATATTTTGTTATAGATTTTTTCCATCTTTAATTTTTGCAAGAGCGTTTGGCAAGCGTGGGGTTAGCCTTTGATATGTGGCTGCACATACAAAAGAATGAATAATATGTAGAAGATTGATTTTCAATAATTATCCTCACATCTATAAGAAATATAAATCAATAAACACAATTATAATGAGCCAATAAATATAAACGTAAACATTGAATTAGCGTCTAAAATATTTTAGTATAAATAATTTTATTACGGCTAAATAATTTTGATATATTTCATTCATCAGTTTATTATCTCAGCTTGATTCATAGCTGAAATGTTGTTTTATATAACAATATACAGTCTATAATTTAAAATATTATCTTGGAATCTCTCAATATAATCTCATCTCATCACATTATAATTGTTGGTAAAAACTTTCTATTGGAATAATTAAACAGCCGTTATGACGCTATTTTATTGGTTACTATGGGATATCCAGATATTAAAAAAATATCCGTTACAGTAACCGAAATAAAGTTACGGATAATATCGCATAGGGGCGGAGCCTAATTGTGCCACGTTTTGACAAAGGAAGTTGTTTTGATTAGCTATTTGTATTTTACTTTTGAATTTCCTTCAAAATGTAATATCCGTAACCGACATTTTCGGACAATCCATAACATCCCTAATTTACAGAGTCATGTTACGACAACCGTTAAAAAAAGGGTAGACTCGCTTACATTGTTCGTTCAGTTGTAGGAGTGCGGTATTTTTTACATTATAACGGACAAACGAGCAGACGACTCACCTGATGGCAAGTAATCATGGACATCTGCAACAACTGAGGCGTCATAAAAGCGTTGCCGGCTCTTTAGGAAGGAATGAGCCCTTTTCTTGAAGATTGTGTATCTGTAGCCTTACCATGAGTTTGAAATATTATCCTCGCTATCCAAAACTATCGCTTTGTCTCTTTCATTGTGATATATTTGAGAGAGACAGAGCAATAGTTTACGTTATGTCAGTTTTAGATGTCAACTCACGGTAGCGCTACTGTTCCTTAGGTTAGGTGTAGAGCAGCATGCTGTGGATGGTCTACGCGAGCGCAGAGGCGGGCAGCGAGCTGTGTTTGGGCTTGGCCTTGTGCACGAACACCTTGATGCATCCGTTGAAGTCCGCGCTCACCAGCACGTGTCCGGTCTGCGACGACGCCACCATGCCGCCGCCCTCCATGCTCTTCTGCAACATTTAATACGCCATTTTGTTTGCCGGCCATTTTGAATTAGTTAACTATACTCTGATTTTTAATCATGTGGAGTCAACTGACAGGTGCTAGTGTCAAGTTTCTATGCATTTTGACATTTTGCATCTGTCAAATTGAGTGATAATGTATGGGGATGACACTTTGACATCTGTCAGTTTACCCCATGTTGCCACATGATTAAAATTAGATTTTTACCGCATTTATTGATTGTTGTCATTGACTCGGGACTAAAGTAGCTGGCCTCCCTGGCCTCGTCTTCTCTCTCGCAGATTATCCGGATCGCGTAATCCGGGAATGGGGCAAATATGGCGCAGGACAAAGTGAGTAAACTTACAGAATGACGCGCTTTGGGGGCAACTCGGGCAGGAATTTTAAGATTTTTTAGCTGGTCAGTGTTTAATTTGGCCTGCAAAAATATTTGTGATGATATTACATAATATTAAACTCTGTGAAAAAATTATTGGTTAGGTTAGAACAGTGACCAGCTAAAAAGTCTTGAAATTAATACCCGAGTTTTTTTGCCCAAGTTGTCCCCTAAGCTCAATAAATAAATAAATTGAGACAACATCACATACATTGCCCTGGTCCCAAACTAAGGTTTTCCCTTGTACTATGGAAACCAGAAACAACGAAGGAACCACAAACACCCAGACCCAACACAAATATCTGTTTCATCAACCAACATTTGTATTGGTGCGGGAATCGAACCCGCGACCCTTACGTCTCACCGGCGCACATAGGGGCCATGATGATAAGAAAGGCATTTTTAAAAATGACGGTAATATTAAAACAAATAATTATTTAAGAAACTAGAGGGTCTATTGGTTCTACTGATCATATGGTAGTTGAGAAATGCTATTTTGTAGTCGTTTTGCGAGCGAACAAAGATAAGGTTGACATTCAATTTGCTAGTGAAGGTGTTTTTGATCTTATTTTAAGTTCGTCTAAGTATTGGTTTTGTCGAAAAGTGGTAGGCACAACTGGTAATTGTGAATATGGAGCAATTAGATCAGGGGTCGTAGATTATGTTTAACTATAAAATAATTAAAAACGTTTATCAGATTTTTTTTAAATATATATCTAGAAGAGCAATGTCTTATGTTCTTCTGATTTTGATAATTTCACAAAAAAATTAAATATGCGCAAAAGTTTAGCAGGTCTGTAAATTGTGCACTAATAAGTGATACTTCAGCATTTAAGAACTAGTCCCAGAAGTGCTAATCTGTTGCGCCAAATATTTTTTTTTAATTTTTGAACATATAACGTAAGTGATGTGTGACAAGTAACTTGTTGAAAAAGTTACATTACTCACTGATATACATAGTTTTTGTATTAAAATTATACTTTTTATTACAATCACACAACCCATAACTATTTTCTATATTATTTTAAGGATACGAGGTGAACAGTTTTCGTGCAAAGGAAGAACTCTAGTTGATATAATCTTGAACAGTAAATATAAAAATATAGACGCCAAATTCAAAGATATTGAATCGTATTTAATCCAAAAAACATCTAGTGGCATAGTTCATTTAAATGACTTACGAAGCTTATTAAAAAACTTTAAGCATCAGTTTAAAAATAAGTGGGAATCTTGTCAAAGAAATAGGAGTAAACTGATTTCAGCCGAGACAAATTGGCTCAATAGAACTATTCAACTTAAGAAATACCAAATGCCTGTTGGTCGGTCTTCTGGTAGTTTTAACACAAGTAGTGAGCAAACTAAGCGGAAACGAACAGCTGAACTACAAGCTACAGTTCCAACTGAAGAGTTAATTTACGCAGCACAAATGAATTTACGCGCTGAAGGAAAAAACGTATAGCAGATATCGTAAAAAAGATCTCGACTTCTCCTGAAAAATTAAATGAAGTAAAATTTTTACCGACCTCTCCCCTTGAAGCTCTGTGAAGTTTTTCATGAAGATACATAATTTTGAATTAGATTCTGACTAAAAATTTTATGTGATTTTCTTTAAATTCTTATTAATATAAAATAAATTACATAAAAATTCATTTATTTCATTTATTCGCTTATATTATAACATTTCTAAGCGTAATAAAAAATATTAAGCCTTCATTTTATGTGTAAATAATTAATATCATGAAATGTTCCTACTGGCCCCACTGTGCGGCGCTCAAACCATTGTGCTAAACGGGTCGTCAATGACGATGGTATATGAATGTCTCACCTCGTCCTTATCATCCTGGTCAGCATTAGCCGGTTTCCTAGCCTCGTCTTCTCCCTCGCAGATCACCCGGATCATATAATCCGGATTGGGGGCGAAGACCGCGCAGGACAAAGTGAGTAAACTTACACAATGACGATGGTATATGCTCTGAAAGTGTCTCACCTCATCCTTATCATCCTGGTCAGCATTAGCCGGTTTCCTAGCCTAGTCCTCTTTCTCGCAGATCATCCGGATCATATAATCCGGGTTAGAGGCGAATATGACGCAGGTTAAAGTGACTAAACCAACATAAGCACGATTGTTTATGATCAGAGAGTGTCTCACCTCGTCCTTATCATCCTGGTCAGCATTAGCCGGTTTCCTAGCCTCGTCCTCTCTCTCGCAGATCATCCGGATCATATAATCCGGGTTAGAGGCGAATATGACGCAGGTTAAAGTGACCTAAACCAACATAAGCACGATTGTTTATGATCAGAGAGAGTCTCACCTCGTCTTTATCATCCTGGTCAGCATTAGCCGGTTTCCTAGCCTCGTCCTCTCTCTCGCAGATCATCCGGATCATATAATCCGGGTTGGAGGCGAATATGACGCAGGTTAAAGTGACTTAACTAACATATTCACGATTGTTTATGATCTGAGAGTGTCTCACCTCGTCCTTATCATCCTGGTCAGCATTAGCCGGTTTCCTAGCCTCGTCCTCTCTCTCGCAGATCATCCGGATCATATAATCCGGGTTGGAGGCGAATATGACGTAGGTTAAAGTGACTAAACTAACATAATGACGATGGTATATGATCTGAAAGTGACTCACCACGTCCTTATCATCCTGGTAAGCATTAGCCGGTTTCCTAGCCTCGTCTTCTCCCTCGCAGTTCATCCCGAACATGTAATCCGGGTTAGAGGCGAATATGACGCATGTTAAAGTGAATAACCTAACACGATGGCGATGGTATACGATCTGAGAGTAATTCACATCGTCCTTATCATCCTGGTCAGCATTAGCCGGTTTCCTAGCCTCGTCTTCTCTCTCGCATCTGCGAGATCTCATGATCTCATCCGGATTATATAATCCGGGTTCAAGTGACTAAACTAACATAAGCACGATTGTTTATGATCAGAGAGAGTCTCACCTCGTCTTTATCATCCTGGTCAGCATTAGCCGGTTTCCTAGCCTCGTCCTCTCTCTCGCAGATCATCCGGATCATATAATCCGGGTTAGAGGCGAATATGACGCAGGTTAAAGTGACTAAACTAACATAAGCACGATTGTTTATGATCTGAGAGTGACTCACCTCGTCCTTATCATCCTGGTCAGCATTAGCCGGTTTCCTAGCCTCGTCCTCTCTCTCGCAGATCATCCGGATCATATAATCCGGGTTAGAGGCGAATATGACGCAGGTTAAAGTGACTAAACCAACATAAGCACGATTGTTTATGATCAGAGAGAGTCTCACCTCGTCCTTATCATCCTGGTCAGCATTAGCCGGTTTCCTAGCCTCGTCCTCTCTCTCGCAGATCATCCGGATCATATAATCCGGGTTGGGGGCGAAGACCGCGCAGGTGACGAGCGCGTTGTGCGCCTTGATTCCCTCCCAGAAGTCGTTCCGGTCGCGCCGGACCGACGTGAACTTTGAGTAGTCGTGGTAGGTTTTCCATATGTAGATGCATTGGTTTTCTGAGCCGCTCACTGGAATGTTTGAGTCATGTTTAGCCAGTGGCAAATTTACCATATAGCCTTATGAGGCATTATAAAGCTGGGAACACTCAGTCGTCACCCGACAGCTCCAAAGAATAAAGTTGGATTTGCAATATTTTTAATTTAGGAAATCAGACTTTCTACTCCAAAGAATAAAGTCCGATTTGCAATGTTTAATATAGGAGATCGGACTTTGTTCTTCGGAAGAAGCGTCACGTCACGTCGGCTACATTCAACAAATGGGATGTTTTTCTCGTTTGTCGCCAGTGAAAAAGTAGCTAATAACCACACGTGATGCAATAAAACATTTGAATAAACCTTTATACCTAATGTGTCCTAAGTCGTGACATTATTGATGGCGCCACTATTGGTTATAAAACATGAGAACTTTGAGTTTCCCAAAAAATATTTTTCAATACTTTTTTGATGCATTACATTATGTGTGAGGGCTTCGGGATTGAAACAACTAAAATGTATAGTATATTGACAAAAACCACTACAAAATCATTACTCACCTATATACTTCCCATCGTGCGAAAACGACGCCTTAATCTGACTCGACACATTCACATACCCCTTATATTTGCAAGACAGGTTCAAATCTCTCAAGTCGTACAGCCGTATCCTGCTATCATTCGACGTGACTAGTATCTTGTCATCATTAGGCATGGGTTCTATGCCACTGATCTTTCTCCCAGTAGAATTCTTTCCTCTCGTAGACCGGACGTCTATCTGAGTGTGGTATTTGAGCTGGTCGGTCGTGTAGAATATGCAGCGGCCGTCGTATGTGCCCACGACGGCGAACTTGCCGTTTTGACAGAAGTTGGCTGCTGTTATTAGTTTGGTTTTGCCGTCGACTTCGTTCCACACTGCAACCTGGGAAAGTAAGTTTGGAAGGGGTCAGAAATTTTAATAGTTTTGGATTCCCGTCTTCTACTGGTGGGGACAAGCGAGGGACCCTCGGGAATATCTCATCAGCATGATCGGATTTAGGTGTGCAATTTTCAACGAAATCCATACTAATATTATAATTGCGAAAGTAACTCTGTCTGTCTGTCTGTCTGCTACTCTTTCACGCCAAAACTACTCAACGGATTTAAATGAATTTGGTATACAGATAATCTAGACCCTGAGACAGGACATAGGCTACTTTTTATTGCGAAAAGGGGGTTGTGAGGGGTTGAAAGGGGGGGTAAAAAGTTACTTTTCCACGCGGACGGAGTCGCGGGTGGCCGCTAGTTTTAATATATTTGCCATTTGGCTACGGAACCCCAATAACCAAAATCAGGCATTTAAGAACTATTTGTTGGAATATTAAATTAATGAGCCTAACCTACTTTGATCTTTGGTATATTTCTTTATTATCTGTGGCACCTCTACGTTCTTTGACATTATACTCTCTGCTATATTTTCTTTTGCATATTAATCTCATCACTATTGAGCTCACCTTCTTGTCGGGTATGTTCCAGAGCCGCAGCTTGCCGTCCAGGCTGCCGGAGAGGAAGTAGCGGTCGTCGCGCGGGTGGAACACGATGGCCGTCACGAAGTCGATGTGCTGGAAGCAGCACAGGCACTCGCCGCGCGAGATGTGCCACAGCCTGCGGGTTGGACGAATGTTTAGACAGGGTAGTTGATTTTTTTTTATGTGATTAATCAAAAGACCTCTCAATTTAAGAAACAATTTTCAAATCGCCCCCCGTTGACGTTGACGCCCCGTTGGTCTAGTGGTTTAAGTATCGGGCCGTGATCTCGGGGTCCCGGGTCGAGCAAAAGGACGCCCCGTTGGTCTAGTGGGTTAAGTACCGGGCCGTGATCTCGGGGTCCGGGTTCGATTCCCGGGTCGAGCAAAAGTATGTTTCGAATTTTTCAAACATAACTCGGGTTTGTGATCACCAATCCGCATTAGGCAAGCGTGGTGATTAAGCCTAATCCCATCATAGTAGCGATAACTTGATTTCTATGATGGAGGCCTTTGCCCTGCAGTGGGACAGTATATAGGCTGATACTTTACTTTTACCTTTTTCAAATTTAATATGTTTTTCTCAGAATAAAGTAATCTCGATTCAGATTTGAATTACCTGAGATATCACAACTTTAAAAGCACATATTTTGGACAAGCCCAAAAACGCTCTATACAAATGGCCACTGTCGAGTGACGTCACACGCTAGTATCTCGTATGCGCGTCTAGTAAATTTTGTTTGGTAGCTATATCAAATGTTTCGTTTAAGTAAATGGTTTTATAATTTTATAAAAAAATGGTAAAAAATAATATTTTCAATCGAGTGTGTCACTTCTGTGTGTGTCAAGTGTACAATAACAAACAAGTTATAACTAAAATAATTATGTATTAATTCCTGCTTCTTCACCTAAAATAGAAAGTTTAATTCTACTACTATTATAAAGGCGAAAGTTTGTTTGGATGTATGGATGTTTGTTACTCTTTCACGTAAAAACTACTGAATGGATTTGAATGAAACTTTACCACAATATAGCTTATACATCAGAATAACACATAGGCTACAATTTATAAAAATATATTGTGTGGATTGTCCAAAATATGACGGTAAGTGTCAATAATTAACTCCACGCGTACGAAGTCGCGGGCGGCCGCTAGTAAATAATAATGAGAAAACCTCACCTGACAGTCTTATCCATCGAACTTGACAGTATGAAGTAGTTCTTCGACCAGGACACATCCAGCAGGTCGGACGTGTGTCCCGCGTACACGCAGAAGGGCTGCGGGCAGAAGGGCGCGGAGGGCCCGAGCGGCGGCTGCTCGGGGGAGGGCGGGGGCGCGAGGGAGGCCAGGGACTCCTGTGACGGGGTGGGGGAGGACTTCTGCTCTGCGTTGTATTTGGTTCTCATGTCCTGGGGGAACGTTCGTTATAGCTTAATACAATATTACTATGTCTTCTGTCTGCATTATAAGTAATCACCTAAATTGTAATGCGATATTTTTTTTTATGTGATAGGTAGCAAACGAGCAGGCGGATCACCTGATGGTAAGCAATTGCCGCCGCCCATGGATAATTGCAATACCAGTGGAGTTACACGTGCGCTGTCAACCTTTAATCCCCTTCCCCTCCCCGGGTGGGCCTCCGGTACCCTCACTCACTCGGCGAAACACAGCACAGGGGCTACTTCACGCCAGTTTTTTGTGAGGCAGTGGTATCACTCCGGTCGAGCCGGCCCATTCACACCGAAGCGTGGCTCTCCCACAATTAAAATGCCATATACTTCATTTTGATGATTACTTAATGCGATTTATTACTTAAAATGTTATACAGGGTGTATCTGTGAACATTTACATCCCTTTAATACGATGTGTAAAGGCTAAAGGAGGACATTTTGAATAATTTTAACATTTGTAATAAAATAATCTATATAGTCAAACGTTTAAAATACATGCTTTCAAAATTTATTTTATTTTAATTTTTTTTTTTGACAAGGCTTGTTATTTGAGGGACAGAATTGATGGCACGAATATGTAGAACCGCGAAGATACAGAGTAAGAAGGGTCAGACCTCACGTTATCCTAGGCCTTGGGAGGAAGTGTCCTCCTATACTCTGATTCATAATCATGTAAAGTAAACTGACAGATGTCAATGTGTCATCCCCATACATTATCACTCAATTTGACACATGCAAAATGTCAAAATGCATAGAAACTTGTCATTTTCATCTTTATCATTTTTACATGATTATGAATCAGAGTATAGATTGTGTTATCTTCAGTTTAAACTAACCGATTATATTCAGAAAAGCAATTAAGAATTCTTGGAACAATACCGCCTCCACCTTATTTTTTTTTATGTGATAGGTAGCAGACGAGCAGGCGGATCACCTGATAGTAAGCAATTGCCGCCACTCATGGACACTTGCAACACCAGTAGAGTTACACATGCGCTGCCAACCTTTGATCCCCTTCCCCTCCCCGGGTGAGCCTCCGGTACCCTCACTCACTCAGCGAAACACAGTACAGGGGCTGCTTCACGCCGGTTTTCTGTGAGGCAGTGGTATCACTCCGGTCGAGCCGACCCATTCATGCCGAAGCGTGGCTCTCCCACTGTTACAGTATCTACAGTATTATTGCAGTATCTATGTATCTACCTGGAACATGTGGTGCGCGTCGCGCGTGACCCACACGCGCAGCAGGCGGTCCTGGCCGGCCGTGGCCAGCAGGCGCCCGCACACGCTGAACTTGCAGCACCACACGGCGCCAGAGTGCGCTGATCCCATCTCCTAAGGGACCACATAAACATGAAATAAAAAAGTTAAGTAGAGCTCGTGGCCGAACCAAGTTTATTGGGGTTAAGAGACAACTCGCCCAGGTTAGTAATAATAAGTTTATTTCAAAAATAGGTTACAGCATAGGTTACAATACATCATAAGTATATAATGTTAAAAAAACTGTAACAATTTAGACTCCCTGTCAAGCTAAACTAGGAACAAAATCCTGTATCTTAGTCGACAGTGATCATCTATAACTGTTAGAAATTGCATACTGGTGGCCTTGAACCTAAAGTATAATAATTCTTAGTATAAAATTTATACATTTAATGAAAAAAGAAAAATATAAAAGAAAGAAAAATTGCTATGTAGGTTAAGTTAGACCAGCCAAAAAATCTTGAAGTTCTCGGGCGAGTTGCCCCCTAACCCATTTACTGAGTTTCTTGCTGGTTCTTCTCGGTAGAAATCTATTCCGAACCAGTGGTAGCTTACATAGTATTTGACATTCAAAAACGTTCTGTATGGACTTAAATTGAATAAAGAATATTCCATTTCATTTCATTGGGCGAGGACAAAGTCAGCAAGACTGCGCTGACTCGGTCACGTTGAGAAAATGGAGTCAAATTCAATTTCCAAGAGGGTTTACTTGAGTCGATCATCCGGGAAGCACCCTGTCCCAAATATCGATGGACCAGGTCAAGGATCTAAGTCTTCTTCAAAGACCGGATTGCCAAGAGGTGGCCGAGAATAGAGTGGAGTGGCGAATGTAGATTCCGATGGCTCAGCCATGTTGAAAGAATGGTATCAGATCGGGGCGCCAAGAGGGCATATCTTGGGCACCTACTAGTCGTCGGCCAATGACGTCCGCGACGTCCTTCTTGTGTAAATGTGTCGAAGTCGCACGCAAGTGTCGAAGTCGTACGGCCCCTTGTGCGATAGTAGAAGATCCGAACTTACATCGACCTTCACCGGGCTGATAATCGAATGAAATATCCTTTATGACAAATTTTATATACTAGAAAATATATTAAAAATAGGTTTGCTAAAAAAATCCTGGACAGACTATTTTTAATTAATTTTTAAAAAATAATATTTAACTAAATTTAATATTTAATAAAATTTTCATTCTTACTTAAAGTATAAAACGTATAGAATGTGCCGCCATTGGGTTGTCTATTATTTACCTGGAAAGAGTACTCGGTTGTCAGGTATAAACAGGTATGTCGATGGCAGTTACCTTCACTTGAAATGATAATAAAAAAATTGGCGGCACATTCTATACGTTTTATACTTTAAGTAAGAATGAAAATTTTATTAAATATTAAATTTAGTTAAATATTATTTTTTTAAATTAATTACAAAAAATTGTCTGTCCAGGATTTTTTTAACAAACCTATTTTTAATATATTTTCTAGTATATAAAATTGTCATAAAGGATATTTCATTCGATTATCAGCCCGGTGAAGGTCGATGTAAGTTCGGATCTTAGACTACGAGTTGGAGGCGCCACATTACCTGCACGTGTCTGACGCAAGTGTCGAAGTCGTACGGCCCCTTGTGCGAGTTGGAGGCCTTGAGCTTGATGTTGTGCTCGCCGCGCACGTCGTCCGCGATGTCCGCGACGTCCTCCTTGTGTAACTAGTATGGAGATCACATTACCTGCACGTGTCTGACGCAAGTGTCGAAGTCGTACGGCCCCTTGTGCGAGTTGGAGGCCTTGAGCTTGATGTTGTGCTCGCCGCGCACGTCGTCCGCGATGTCCGCGACGTCCTCCTTGTGTAACTAGTATGGAGATCACATTACCTGCACGTGTCTGACGCAAGTGTCGAAGTCGTACGGCCCCTTGTGCGAGTTGGAGGCCTTGAGCTTGATGTTGTGCTCGCCGCGCACGTCGTCCGCGATGTCCGCGACGTCCTCCTTGTGTAACTAGTATGGAGATCACATTACCTGCACGTGTCTGACGCAAGTGTCGAAGTCGTACGGCCCCTTGTGCGAGGTTGGAGGCCTTGAGCTTGATGTTGTGCTCGCCGCGCACGTCGTCCGCGATGTCCGCGACGTCCTCCTTGTGTAACTAGTATGGAGATCACCATTACCTGCACGTGTCTGACGCAAGTGTCGAAGTCGTACGGCCCCTTGTGCGAGTTGGAGGCCTTGAGCTTGATGTTGTGCTCGCCGCGCACGTCGTCCGCGATGTCCGCGACGTCCTCCTTGTGTAACTAGTATGGAGAATCACATTACCTGCACGTGTCTGACGCAAGTGTCGAAGTCGTACGGCCCCTTGTGCGAGTTGGAGGCCTTGAGCTTGATGTTGTGCTCGCCGCGCACGTCGTCCGCGATGTCCGCGACGTCCTCCTTGTGTAACTAGTATGGAGATCACATTACCTGCACGTGTCTGACGCAAGTGTCGAAGTCGTACGGCCCCTTGTGCGAGTTGGAGGCCTTGAGCTTGATGTTGTGCTCGCCGCGCACGTCGTCCGCGATGTCCGCGACGTCCTCCTTGTGTAACTAGTATGGAGATCACATTACCTGCACGTGTCTCACGCAAGTGTCGAAGTCGTACGGCCCCTTGTGCGAGTTGGAGGCCTTGAGCTTGATGTTGTGCTCGCCGCGCACGTCGTCCGCGATGTCCGCGACGTCCTCCTTGTGTAACTAGTATGGAGATCACATTACCTGCACGTGTCTGACGCAAGTGTCGAAGTCGTACGGCCCCTTGTGCGAGTTGGAGGCCTTGAGCTTGATGTTGTGCTCGCCGCGCACGTCGTCCGCGATGTCCGCGACGTCCTCCTTGTGTAACTAGTATGGAGATCACATTACCTGCACGTGTCTGACGCAAGTGTCGAAGTCGTACGGCCCCTTGTGCGAGTTGGAGGCCTTGAGCTTGATGTTGTGCTCGCCGCGCACGTCGTCCGCGATGTCCGCGACGTCCTCCTTGTGTAACTAGTATGGAGATCACATTACCTGCACGTGTCTGACGCAAGTGTCGAAGTCGTACGGCCCCTTGTGCGAGTTGGAGGCCTTGAGCTTGATGTTGTGCTCGCCGCGCACGTCGTCCGCGATGTCCGCGACGTCCTCCTTGTGTAACTAGTATGGAGATCACATTACCTGCACGTGTCTGACGCAAGTGTCGAAGTCGTACGGCCCCTTGTGCGAGTTGGAGGCCTTGAGCTTGATGTTGTGCTCGCCGCGCACGTCGTCCGCGATGTCCGCGACGTCCTCCTTGTGTAACTAGTATGGAGATCACATTACCTGCACGTGTCTGACGCAAGTGTCGAAGTCGTACGGCCCCTTGTGCGAGTTGGAGGCCTTGAGCTTGATGTTGTGCTCGCCGCGCACGTCGTCCGCGATGTCCGCGACGTCCTCCTTGTGTCGCGCGTGCGACACCTCCTGCGCGAGCGACTTGGCCGCGTCCACCGTCTTCTTTACGGTGCTGCCGAAGAACTTCTTCAGCCTGCGGACATTATTTTTTTACAAATACTTCATATAAACGGGACTAAACGCGACGAAAATTAATAAGTACATTCTAGCACTTACTGTTGTAACGCAGTCGAAACGTCAAGCAGTAAGTGCTAGAATGTACTTATTAATTTTCGTCGCGTTTAGTCCCGTTTATATGAAGTATTTGTATAATGCAACGCGAAAGTTTAAAAACATATTATTTTTTTAGCCTACATTGTCTCACTTCTTCACTGATCCACAATGGACAAATATTTCACTGTGGGAGAAGCCACGCTTCGGCATGAATGGGCCGGCTCGACCGGAGTGATACCACTGCCTCACAGAAAATCGGCGTGAAGCAGCCCCTGTGCTGTGTTTCGCTGAGTGAGTGTACCGGAGGCCCACCCAGGGGGGAAGGGGATGAAAGGTTGGCAGCGCACTTGTAACTCCACTGGTGTTGCAAGGGTCCATGAGCGGCGGCAATTGCTTACCATCAGGTGATCCGTCTGCTCGTCTACTACCTATCACATAAAAAAAAATTCGTGTGATGAACACTTGTGTTTGTTCAGTATGTAATGCAGAATACGAAAAGAATCCTTTACACTGTGGAAGTTCCACCAGCCCGTACGAAGCGTTTCGCCTCTTCTTTCTTGGTACGCACTGCTAAGGAATGGAACAACTTGCCGGCTTCTGTATTCCCAGAGAGCTACAATTTGGGTGTCTTTAAGTCGAAGGTGAATGCTTCTTCTGGGAAAGCACGCTACATCTTAGACTTCATTATCACTCTCCATTAGGTGAGATGAGGTCAAGTGCAAACCCATTGTGAATATTAAAAAATCTGGGTATATTTTTTAATTAAGAAGTTCTATTGAGAGGGTACAATGTGGACGGTGGGCTGGTAGGGAAACTTGTAAACGAGGCGAAAGCGATATGACAATAATTGTTACTAATAAGGGCGGCATTAGTAAAAAAGAATGTGCTGTATTAAAATTCTTTTTTTAGATAAAATTATACTTAAAACAGCCCTAGTTCACCCGTGCGAAGGCAGGGCAGGCCGCTATTTTTATATTACACCAGCGGCCGCTCGCGACTTCGTACGCGTGAAGTTAATTATTGACACTTACCGTCATATTTTGGACAATCCACTCAATATATTTTTATAAATTGTAGCCTATGTGTTATTCTGATGTATAAGCTATATTGTGGTAAAGTTTCATTCAAATCCATTCAGTAGTTTTTACGTGAAAGAGTAACAAACATCCATACATCCAAACAAACTTTCGCCTTTATAATAGTAGTAGGATTTAAAAAGAGCAAATCACAAAATTTAAATCAAGCCAATACATGCTATTTATTTGTTTTTTTTTTAATTATAATTGAAAATTAAATGTCAGTTAATTTAGAAAAAAAACTAAATCACCCAAAATCACATTCACAAACTGAAATGTTAAATTTTCATATTTTTATTAAAATTCTTTGCTAAATGTTCAAACCTTTTTATGTTAGTGATAACCATATTTCACCTGAAATTCATTTCGTGCTTCATTTTCTTGTTAATGTGGTCCTGGGAGTGACTTTTTACTAAATTGTTCAGTGTGCTGCTATATAACGAAAAAATAAACATACATAAAATAAAACATGTAGAATTTATTTATTAGGTAATGGAGGAATGGTGTGACGTGAACAGTGATAAAATTGAGGACGAATAGGACGGGCAAGTGCACAGCTTAAATTTTCATAAAAATTCGCTAGATGGCGTGCTGTTTAACATAAGTCTAACTTCAACAACATTGGTTGTTTTGTTCGTTAAACAAACAAAAATAACAAATCATCTTGTATAATGCGTCAATAAAGTCATGAAATTAATAGATGGCGCTACTGCCGTCATATAATAGAATATTAATACACAAACGATAATGTTAATTATTACTAAAAGTGGCCGTTTTTAGCAAAAAAATTATATTATTGTTCCTTGTTACGTGTAAAAAATATTGTATTGCATCTCGAAAAAATCCAATTTACTTGCATCTAAATTTGTAGAGTTTTACTTTCTTAAAAAATATCATATTGTCACCACAATCAGTGTAAATAGATTGGCGGCTAGTTTCGTCATTGTAGCCCAAGTATAAAGTGATACTGAATGAACTCTGTAACTTATTACTATTTGAAAAGAGTAACTACTGAGTTTCTTGCTGGTGTCTTCTCAGTAGAAATCGAAAGTTATCTCTTTATAAATAAGTAGTATAGATAGAAGAAGATAATGGCCAGACAATCACATCGACTGGCCGGTTGCGCATTTGGTAGTGACCTGCCTCATACGCCAAAGGTAGTGGGTTCCATCTAGTGGTGGGTCGTCGACGATTTTACAGTCGACCCGTAACGAGACCGTTTACCGTCGACGATAAACTAGTTAAAAAAACAGTCTAATTTTCGACTAGTTTATGTCGTCGTCGAAAAGACTACTTCATCACATAAACGATTAGTATACGTGAACGAACGGGCCAGACGCTCGCGACACGACAACGGACTCGTCAACCAGTCGACGAATAAACTAGTTTATCTGTGAACTATAAACTAGTTGAATCGTTCACGTTCAAAAAACAGTTTAGGTAAACGGTTCGTTCATACAACGCCCACCTCTAGTTCGATCCCCACCCTGGACAAACATTCGTGATGAACACTTGTGTTGTTCAGTGTCTTGGTGTTATATGATGCATCTAAGTATCTAGACAC
>CM026283.1:16754161-16810927 GCA_014851415.1 Cnaphalocrocis medinalis
AAATCGGGAGCGGTGTCGTGCATTGGGGAGACCTATGTCCAGCAGTGGACGAGCGTGGGGTACTATGATTTGTGAATCCCGACCAATTAAACTATGATAGGGTGAACAATAATTGGCCATCAGACAGTGATCGGACGCGCCAGGACACACGCATTCCGTCCCTTAATGAAGGTGGCATAATTTATGTTAGTTGGCTATATAGGTATTTTATAGTGTAGCCGTAAAAGCCAAAATGATGAATAACAATGGCGATTTTCTTTTATTTCAGACACAAATTGGAAGTAAATGTCTTGGAAGAGAAACAAAAAGAAGAAATAAATCTTTACAGACTACAACTCGCGCAGGCCAGTGAGAAAATAGGTCTCTTGGAGGTATGCACTTTTCTCTAACTTTTTGGTGTGCTTCTAGAATGGACAGATTTTTTTTATTGAATAAGCTGGATCTTAATCCCAAAGTCCTCATAATAGGTGATACGAATAAAGCCCCATTAGCAGGGCTTTATCCGTGTTACCTGGGGTACCAAATTGCAAAGTCCTGGGGTGCAATTCTGGTGCACTCGAAATTCAAGTCGATTTTTTAAATAGAGGCCGCAAACGAGCTAGGCGGTGATTGCTTACCAGCAGGTGACTGGCTCGTTTGCCGCCTCTAGTATTAAAAAATCCAGGCGGGTCGGCATTATTCCAAGAGCCTCCCACAAATTCACGATCCGCCCCTGAGTAAAGTATCAGCCTATATACTGTCCCACTGCAGGGCAAAGACCTCCATCATATAAATCAAGTCATCGCTACTATGATGGGATTAGGCTTAATCACCACGCTTGCCTAATGCGGATTGGTAATCACAAACCCGAGCTATGTTCGAAAAATACGAAACATACTTTTGCTCGACCCGGGACCCCGAGATCACGGCCCGGTACTTAAACCACTAGACCAACGGGGCCCCTGAGTATATAGATAAATAAAATGCGTAAGGCTGCCTGTCCATTTAAGCGGAGCGATGCGGCGGAGCGGAGAAACGGACAAATATTAGCCAATAGTATTATTTATTTTAGCCAGTAGAATTTTTGTGTAATACTATTGGCTAATATTTGTCCGTTTCTCCGCTCCGCCGCATCGCTCCGCTTAAATGGAAGGCAGCCTAAAACCCGCCACTTTGCCCCACTCGCAGAGCAAGCTGGAGTCGTACCGGCGGCGGCGCGGGCAGATCGCGTCGCAGCTGCACGGCGTGATGGAGGCGCAGTGGCGCCAGGCGCTGCTCATCCTCACCAACAACCACCAGGACCGCGACCGCACGCAGGACAGCAGTCAGTCACTTTTATATATAGATGGCAGACGAGCCGACGGATCACCTGATGGTAAGCGATAACCGCCACCCATGGACACCTGCAACACCAGAGGTGTCACGAGTGCCTTGCTTACCTTTTAACCCTCCTAACACTAATCGCATCAGAAATGATGTAATCCGACAGAGAACCAGTCACCGACATAGCCCACTGAATTAGCAAACTGAAGTGGCAGTGGGCTGGTCACATTAGCCGCAGAACTGACGTCGTGTTGCCCAGCGGTTGTCAGTTCGACAGCTGATATAGAAACCAATTTACCAAGAATAATTCACTGCCAATTTAGCTTGCTAATCCTGTGAGCTATTCTAACGGGGGCTATCCCGTGTGAAAAATCTGCTACTTGGCATACTGTAAAATTGACGTCTATCTATTTTTTTTATTTGATATGTGGCAGAGAGCAGATGGTAACCTGATAAGCGATTGCCGACGCCATGAGTAACCTATGCTCAGCTCTTCAAAAATTAATAACATTCCAGAGAGTTATACGGAACAAATATCTTAAATTAACAGCTATAAATTGAAATATTGGCGTTGCACAGTATGGGATTTTTCCTGACTTGCGGACATTTTATTTTAGGCTTGTGTTGGATAGATATGATCAAAAAAAATATTTTCGGTAAAACTCCCCACCGCGTAACTTGAAATAGTTTTTGAGTAAAAAAATAAATCGAGAAATTTCCATAGAAACCATAGAAACGCATTATTTCTGCTTATCATTTAAGTTTAAATAACTAATGTTTTAGAATATTGTAAGAAAGCCAGCAAAGTATCATAAAACTTATAAAAAAAACCATTCAGTAGTCACCGTAACAAAGAATATTTATTTTACTGAAAAATCTTCAAACATTTTTTCCCGCGCAACCATACATTATTTGCATTTAAATTTGAGGCCATAATGTACTTAATAGCGTTATCAAACATCAGTAAAAAATACAAATAGGAGATGCACGGGATCTCCGAGATATAATTTTTTTAATTTTCTGATTAGGGTTGCCCATCACTTAAGATGCCCTACTGTTTGTATTTTTATATTATTTTAAATTTGTGGGCAAGTCAAAGTGATGATATGTGATCGCTAAAAAACCGAGAGCAACCCTCAAATTTTACGGGGTAGGCATTGAAGTTGTTTATTTTTCTTTTATGAGTGACTAGTGGCCGCCCGCAACTTCGTTTGCGTGAACTTTATGACTCTTGACTTAAAGATGATTATTTAAATAGATATAAAAAAATTTATTACTTATTATAAATGTTCGTTTATAGGTTTATAGATTTTTAAGGCGGCTCATTGATATTTTATACGAACTGCTAAGGAATGGAACAACTTGCCGGCTTCTGTATTTCCAGAGAGCTACAATTTGGGTGTCTTTAAGTCGAGAGTGAATAGGCTTCTTCTGGAAAAGCACGCTACATCTCAAACCTTATTGGCACTCTCCATCAGGTGAGATGAGGTCAAGTGCAAACCTATTTAATATTAAAAAAAAAATGATATCAACTTCTATTGAAAGTAACCCCCCAAATTACTTTTTATTCCATTAGGGGATGTAATATTCTATTGAAGTTTGAATCTTATATTTTATCCATCAATTCTGTCAAAGAATGTGTATGCAAAAGTTGGAGTAGATTGGGCCAAGGAATCACGTAGTCCCATGAACAAACTTGGAACCCCCTTTTCGCTCCATTAGGGCTTTAAGTTCGGAATATCCTTCCTTATAGGATCTCATCCAAAAATGCTCATCACATTTGACAATTTTCCATTCCATTTCATTCCATATTTGTTATAGTGGAGCTGGGCTCTTAGAGTTTCAAACCAGATGTTCCATGATCTTTGATTTTTTTCATAGCATCATAAAATGCTCATCAATCTGAACAACTTTTGTTAAAGTGCCATTGACCTACCTCTTATAGTTTAGCTGGGCTGTTGTAGTTCTACATCAAGGAGCCTAGTCTTCAAAATATCCCCATTAATTCGGATAATTGGAGTTCTACTGTATTTAAATATTTTTTTTACAGTAAAATTAAATATAATATTTATACTTTTTGTGACAACCCTATTTCCATAGAAATTCTATGAAAACTTAGAAACGTTATAACTCTGATCTCCCATAAGATATCCAATTCAAATTTTCACAGCAGGTAGGTGCTTTACCCGAATGTATTTTCCTGGCTACTGTAGATGCAAATATTAAATAAAACATTTTATAAAAAAAAAAAAACTAAAATTTACAAAATATTTAATTTCTCGTTTCCAATGGTAATTTAAAGCATGTAATTTCTACAAAAAAATCTATTTGTAATCTTAAATTGATATGTAATTTTATGACAGCCATATTTTGTATATTTGGGAAATTATTGAAATAAAACCAGTTTGGCCAAGTGCATTGACCTTACAAAAAATAATCGTATTTCCAAAATTAAGAAAGTTATTTAAACTGGTGTTTCATAATAGTATGTATAATGATTCTATTCACCAAAATCGACCGTAAAAAGTGTGTGTCCGCTAGTTAGTCAAAATCCCACACTGTGCGTTGTCCTATTATGATTAATAGGGCTGTGTCGACGAATCGAAAAAAAATCGATGGTTGTGGCGGCAATATGTTTTTTTTTTTAAGATTACTTTTATTGTCGCCACAATCAGTGTAAATAGGTAGGCGGCGCTAGTTTCGTCATTGTAGCCCATTAAGTCTTTATATTAATTATTTATAATCTATGGAAGACTTACAGCTAATTACAGTGTCAATAAATAACAGTATATCTTTCGGAAAGCCAATTACAAGTCCTCACGTTTAGAGTTTGAATAGTAAAGACATACTGTGGTACACATTAAGTACAATACTTATGCCCAGTAAATAGATCAAACTGTTGCTAGTTAATTATTGTTTTGTACATTCAGTGTCAGTGTCGGTGTCGACGCCGGTGGCGCAGGACTACGCGCCGCCGAAGATCCCGCCGCTGGCCATGCCGGCCTTCGACAAGCGGGACGCGCGCCCGCACCAGCTCTTCAACTTCGAGGGGCTCAGCGACCACGAGCTACAGCAGTATGTTAAGCTGGTAACTAAAAGATTTTGTGTTTTTTTTTTGTATGTGGTCGACAGTGGTACCAAAAAGAGAGTATTCCTTTTTTAAATATCCGGCGGCGCTCTTTTTTTTTATGTGACAGGTGGCAGACGAGCAGGGATCGCCTGATGGTGAGCGATAGCCGCCGCCCATAGACACCTGCAACACTGCAGTAGAGTCACAAGTGCGCTGCCAAACTTTATCGCCCTTTCCCGCCAATGGCCTACGGTGCCCTTACTCACTCGACGAAACACAGCGCAGGCGCGCTGCTTCACGACGGTATTCTGTGTGGACGTGGTATCACGGTTCGAGCCGGCCCATTCATGCCAAAGTGTAGCTGTCCCAAGGTTAAAATGATGTACTACCCGTGCGGATAAACGCTGGGATTAGAAATGGCGGACCGACGAGTCGGTACCGTCAGCATACTAAGTACGTAAAATTATAATTAAATATAAGTAAACTGAAAAATCGTAGAAAATATCGTTAGCATTGAAAATGTTTTGTTATTTTATTAATTCAAATAATATATAAGTTTGTTTTATAGGTTTTTATTATTGTGTAAGTAGTATTTTTTACTGTATTTATGTAAAAAATCTATGAAAATAATTCAGATTGCGATAAATTCTTTTTTCCTAAAAAGAAATTGTTTATAAACAAATGATAATTTATAATTATCGCATTTATAAACGAATTTGTTCTCACAAAAATATACATTTATTAGCGTTCCGCCCTGGCTTCGCCCGTGGTACATACATAGCCTATGTAATGAGGAATAAAGTACCTTTCCAACAAAATATGACAAGACTAACGAAAGGTTCAAAACCACGGAAAAACTAGCTCACAAATTTTTATTAAAACGCAGCTTTTTTTTTATCAGTCTGTACCCACGTGTGCGAGTATAGACGCAAATAGTGTGCGAGCGAGAGGTGAATAGTTGCGCCGCCATTTCTAATCCCAGCGTTTATCTGCACGGGTAGTATGGGGTATGATAACTTGACATTTGCATCTGTCAGTTTACTCGACATGATTAAAAATCAGTATAGTATGCCACAGACATTTAATAAAAAAAAAGTGTGGCGGTGATACACATTATTTTTTTGTGTGTGTGTTTTTTTTTATCTATTTAATTTAAGGAATTAAACTAATATGTTATGTCAGTCCCATCGTAATCATTTGATTTTTATCCCAGCTTCTGACGAAGCCTCCGCAACTGGACGGCAGCGGCGACGCGGCCCGCGTGCGCGAGGACGAGCCCACCAGCGACCGCGCCGACGCGCCGCGCGAGCGCCCCAAGCGCAGCCTCGGGCGCCTCCAAGCCGCCCTGGAAGGCCTAGCTACCACCCTCCTATGTACAGCCACACATTAGGTTCACCGAAACCTGCCGAAATTCCTCAATTTTCAACCTAATGTGTTTGACAGTAAGATACAGGATGTATCTGTGAACATTTACATCCCTTTAACCATGAGTTCTACCAACCAATCTGAACAACAATTGTTCTATGACTTTTGAAAATTCGCATAAAAAAATCATCTTTCCAATTTTTCCCATCAATATCGGACTTGGTCATTTTGCATGGGGAGTCGAAAAAAATTTGGATGAATTTCGAAAAGTTGTTGAACAAATGTTTTTATAGAATGGTTGATAGAACATGTGGTTAAAGGGATGTAAATGTTCACAGATACAATCTGTAGGTAGATAGATAATCTTTATTGCACAAAAATCACAACTTAAGAATTAGGCATTACAGAAATTTTGTGTACAATTTCGGTGGTCTTTTTCTACCAGACAACCTTTATGCAAAAGACATTTGAAAAACAGAAAATGGGTAAGATGAGAATCTATTGAAAAAAATTTTGCAGTTTTGTATACTTTAATGTGTGGCTGTACGTACTAAGCACTATAGTTTTTACTGTCGAATACACGAGACCAGATGAGAGGGCTAAGCACAAACTTTTCAAGAATCGTAGTTTTGTTGCAAATAAATCGATTACTATCTATCCAAATTACTGATCACGGCTTTGCTATATTGCTTCCTTCTCAGATTATTTTAGCACTGACCTTTTTATTGTAAAGCATCAATAGACTATTAGCAAATGGATAGTTTAAATGATTGCTTCTATAAATGCTCTAAGGACATTATGTCAGAGTTTTAATAAGTATATAATTTTATTTATCAACGTAAATATAATTTTAGTAACAAATGATACAAAATACTCCCACCCGATTTGACAAAACATTTTGTATACTCGTATAAAGTACAAAGTAGTTATAGTTTTAATATGTATTTAGATGTATAATTGCAATGATATTTACTAAGTATTATTATTAGTAATTCCTTTAGGTGCTCCCCTGCCTTAATAATATCAGGTATAATTTAGAATGTTTGGAAGAGTTTTATATTTTACTGTTATAAATTAATGAACTAGACATTCCCAATAGATCACACTCCGTATTTTGATGTTTAATAAATAATTTTATTTAATTTTGTCCTTTTATTTTTTATTCCCAGAATTTAAGTCTCAGCGTACACAAACTTTGAAAACAAAAGATAGGTATATCAAGAAAGTCATGTATCGATGGCGCTCTACTGTAAGCTTAGAGCATTCAACCAACGAATGCTCTAAGACTAAGAGTATGGTTATGGCAGCCCCATTGGTAATAATACTATGGAACTGTGATGGAACTCTGTTATAGGGTAGTTCATCAAGAATAGATTTTATTGACTTATATCTACGATTCTCAAACATCCGACAGTTTACACTAAAACAAGTCGGAACAGTGAAAAATAAATTGAGTGGGGAAGTCAATATTTTTCTCGTTTCTCCCGTATCAAAAAACCAACACAGATGTTTGTGGTAATAGGTCTGGGAAGAGCACTTCTTTTCCAAAAATGTCAAAATAATTAAATTGTTTAAGGACGCATTAACAGTGATAAAATATTCATGAACGCATTTGTAAAAGTAAAACGTCATTCTTGCTAACGACATCTGTCACAATTTTTCGTTTGGATACACAACAGAATCAATAAATGTTACTCTTATTAAATGAAAATAAAATAAAAACATAAAACAGTAATAAAACTATATATTTAAGGCATAAGGTATAGACATTATATCTTTTCAAATTATGTTTTGTACATGAAAATGTAAATGAAATGATTTTGACCACAAAAAAGTCATCCCAAAAAGTTCTGATAAATTTAGTATCCAAACGCGCTAAGAGGGGCGTAAAACAATCCGCCATTTTGTCCCTATGACATTTTATGAATTTAAGATTTTATTAGTTTGTTACCCGTAAAAATCTGATAAATCCCACTTCAAAAGTGGTTTTAGTGAAGTTGTGGAGTGTTTCAAGAGCCTGTGATATTTGTGTCTAGATTTATTTTTGTTTACGTTCATCTTGACGTTTTTAGCTGAACGAACTTGACGTCGAATAAAGAACTCTAGATAATCAAAATGGGCACAAGAGAGGACGAATACGACTATTTGTTCAAAGGTAACATATCCCTTGATATCCTTTACATATTCTCTCTGAAAATACTAAAAGTATTCGATTCAGAACAACTTTCTTTTGAGCCATTGTTTCGGCTTTCAATGACGTAGAAAAAACGACTTCTGTTACTATTTTCTCCTTTGTTTTGTATTACAATTAGTCGTAAACATCTCGAGACTAATTGGAATCAGTATCCAGTGTTTTGGAACAACCTTTTTATGGGGTTTTATGTTTGTTATTTCATCAGCTGATTGGCTGAGTAGTATTGATTTCGCGTAAATTTTAGTTGTTCATGAGTCACCTTCCAATTGATCTGCGTGATATAATCACAGATGATGAATTCCTTGTTTCAAAATCCTAGTTTTTAATTTATGAAAACAATGTTTACTCAGATAATATTGGCATTTGTTTGTATGTGATATTCTTTGTTTCAGTTGTGCTAATAGGAGATTCAGGAGTTGGTAAAAGCAGTCTTCTATCTCGGTTCACTAGAAATGAATTCAACTTAGAGTCAAAATCCACAATAGGTGTGGAATTTGCTACAAGAAGTATAGAGGTAAATAATGTCACCTTTTGTTTCCTGCACTAACTGTTCATGGCAATTAATATTACCTTGTGTTAATTTTTCTCCTTTGTTTGAGATGTATTTTTCCTGCATAATGTCTTCAATATCATTCTGACCATGACTAATACTTTAGAATCAGTTACTTTACATAATGTTCACCTAGAATGAGGTTGAAATCTGAATAGTCTTGATTCAAGCTTATGAATTGAAACCACTCACTTCTCACATATTGTGCAATTCCTCAAGATTACTTTCACTATTATATTGTTGTGTTATACTTAAAATCTACATGAGAACTAACATAAGCACATCTGTTTTGGATTAAATTAATTTAAGTTTCATTCAACATTTATGTCTCATTTCATACAAACTGTTGGACATACTAATGTGAGAAAAATAGAACAGGTGTATTAGCCAAGAAAACCTACAATTTTGTATCACTAATGAATTGGCACTTGTGTGTTTTTAAAGAAAAATCTGTCAATTAGTATGAAGTTAACATACAAGAGCCAGTTTCCCAAATAATATTATACTATTTAGCCCATAGTCTATTATAGTTGGCAAACCTGGCTTGGCAAAACCTTGATATCCTGGAGATACCTATAAGTTGTTTATTTTTTGTAAATTTAATTAGGTCATACTAATTAAAAACTAAGTTTTAGTGAGTGCTTTTTATCATGAAAACAATATCAATATGAATATTATTTGCAGTGCTGCTTCCTATTGATGTGACTAAATGAAGCAAATAAAGAATGTCCCTATTTTTATGTTAGGTAGTAACTAGTAATTATTTTTGAAAAACTGGAGTGTAGTGTTCCATCTCACAAGAATATAAGCAGGTTATTTTGAGGTTTCTTGATTGTTTGACATAATCATCTTAAAAGTTATAATGTCCTATATCCCATCCCATTCTCATGTTATATGTAATTGGCTGACATATTTAACCAGTTCCCTCTTGTCCTTGTTGGAATTTCTATGGCATAATTTGATTATGATCACACCATGCCAAATATGTTGAAACAATTAAGGTCAATTGATGTGGCATTTCATACCCAATGTACACACTTACTTATTTCTATTATGCTTTCCTGTATTTATTTTTAGCTTTGTCAAATGTTTTCTTTTATTACATTGTTTCATTTTGTACCAACATTTGTTTATAATGTGAGTCATAGGTATGTATGTCTAACCATGAATAGGCATATTAGAGTGTGTGATGTCATATGATTAGTCTTCTTTGGGGGAAATAATCCTGTTTTCTGATTACAAATTGCCAACTAGTATATGTACAGTTAGCCACACATCTAGTTGCCACAACCTATCAAAATTTCCTCAATATTCTGCCTAATGTGTTTGACAGTAAGATGACAGTTGATTGAAGAAATTTGACAGTTTTGTATACTTTGATGTGTGGCTGTGTGTATATGTCTGGTTGTGTTGTGTTTCTTTGAACTTTGACATGATGACATTTGAATAAACTTTGACATTTAAATAAAGATACAATGTTTGTAACTATGTTAGTTACAGTCTTTAAATCCTATTGATGAGTAATAATAACATCAAATGCAATGCATTATGGGTTTATCTCTATAATCTATTTAATTATTGGTATTATTATAAGATCCGACTCAACTTGATACTGATAATAAAATCATTTGATTAGTGCTATATTCGGTATATTTGTATTTATTGTGTGTTATAATAGGAAACAATTAAGTTTTTACTTTTAGGGCATCCCCACAAGTACCATAATTATAAGCTTTTGAAATATTCTACAGTTGGAAGACCAAACCACATAACTGATCATAGAAATTATTTTCGAAAATAAAATGAATGATTTTAATATGCCAACATAGCATAAACATTTTTACCTATTTAAACTTTTTATTATAAGATTATTTATTTCATTGATTGATTTCTATGATGGAGGCCTTTTCACTGCCCTGTGACAATATATAGGCTGATGTATTATTATGATACTATACTTTTTAATTCATTTGCAAGAATTGCAAACTTTCCCAACTCCGACTGGCCCTTTGTTGACATGACAGGAACACTTAAAATTGTAAATAAATTTACAGGTGGACGGTAAAACCATAAAAGCCCAGATATGGGACACCGCGGGCCAGGAGCGGTACCGGGCCATCACGTCGGCGTACTACCGGGGCGCGGTCGGCGCGCTGCTCGTGTACGACATAGCGAAACACCTCTCGTACGAGAACGTGGAGCGGTGGCTGCGCGAGCTGCGCGACCACGCCGACCAGAATATACTGATTATGCTCGTCGGCAACAAGAGCGATCTTAGGCATCTCAGGTACGTTGGCAGAACGACGAGAGCCACGCTTCGACATGAACGTGCCTGCGACCGGACTGACACCACGGCATCACAGAAGACTGACGTGAAGCAGCGCTTGCGCTTTATTTCGTCGAGTGATTGAGGTTATCGGAGGTCCAATTGGGGGACAGGGGGTTAAAGGTTGGCACATGTGACTCTACTGCTATTTAATTGCAAGTGTGTATGGGCGACGGCAATCACTTGCCATCAGGTGATCCGTCTGCTCGTCTACCACCTATCACATGAATAAAAAATATATATTCTTTCTTTGGGATTGGTAGCAGATCTGAAGCTTTGGACGCGAGAGCGACGTGGGAGAGCTAATTGTGGGAGAGCCACGCTTCGGCATGAATGGGCCGGCTCGACCGGAGTGATACCACTGCCTCACAGAAAACCGGCGTGAAGCAGCCCCTGTGCTGTGTTTCGCCGAGTGAGTGAGGGTACCGGAGGCTCACCCGGGGAGGGGAAGGGGATTAAAGGTTGGCTGCGCACGTGTAACTCCACTGGTGTTGCAAGTGTCCATGGGCGGCGGCAATTGCTTACCATCAGGTGATCCGCCTGCTCGTTTGCTACCTATCAAGAAAAAAAAAACGTGACTGGGAATTAAACGCTAAGATGAGAGAGAAATTACGAGAGTTTCGATTGTTCAATAAACTTTTTATTCTAGATTCTGTGACAAGGCCGCATAATAGCCGCTTAGAATTACGATTATTCGTGCATAAGATGTCATCTTACTTTCAAAGTAACTGAGTTAGAGGACGCAAGTCTAAGATACGAGTGTAGTAGGTATCAAGGGGATATTTATAATCACAATAGTTTCAAATAAGAATACAATCAGTGGTTCAAAGAAATCAAAGATGATACTTTAGTATAAAGTTCAAGCATGATCGCTCTTGGGTCGTGTCACACTGGTGTCCCATTGTCCGTCATCCTGCGTACGTGGCTGATCGTTAAGATAGGCCGCCGTAGCCCAATCGATTGTAGGATATTTTGCTTCATTAGAAAAAATAATTAAGCTAGGTAAATTTTTGTTACCTAACAACAACTTCAGAAGCCCTTAGGGTAGTTACATAAACTATCGATAGTTTGAAATACTTACACTCAAGTTGCAAATGTATGAAAATACGTTTTCTTGTTTCCAGATCCATCCCAACAGAAGAAGCAAAGGCGTTCGCGGAAAGAAACGGCCTTAGTTTTATTGAGACGTCCGCTCTCGACTCTACTAATGTGGAACCCGCATTCCAGAATATCCTCACTGGTAAGTCTTGAATTTATGTCTAGCCAGTATTCTAACTAAAACAAGAGAAGTTTTTTATCTTAAAATCCGCCCGACTATGGGAGAAGTTGCCAGTATGGAACTAACCACATAATGGTCTATGGAATTGTATTATCTACACTCATGTCAAAATCACCAAATTAAGTACCTACCAAAGTGAGTATATCACTTTGGTAGGCTTTATAGAATGCCGTGGCTTTGATAAAATAAAAAAATACAATGTATGGCATAATGAATGGTCATTACTAACTGGCGACTATATTGGTATAGTCAGACTACTATCAGAAGATCTCTCAGTAACAACGAGACCAAAAACACACGAAAATTAAAGCTTCTCTTTCAAGTGTCGTCACCGACACTTGTAGGAGAAGCTTTAATTTTCTTAGCGATATTTTTGATATCCTG
Organism: Cnaphalocrocis medinalis; assembly: GCA_014851415.1. Lineage (NCBI taxonomy): Eukaryota > Metazoa > Arthropoda > Insecta > Lepidoptera > Crambidae > Cnaphalocrocis > Cnaphalocrocis medinalis. Next base: position 16,766,632 of record CM026283.1, read on the forward strand.
TTATTTGGGGCGAAGACAAATATAAGATCATCGTTACAGCTATTCATGAGTTGCATTTAAACTGTGTATGATATTATTTACGTAGCTATACAAATTCCCCATTTTATGTAAAACCAACTACTATTATTTAGTAACGTCTATAGTACTGTTGCAGTTATCGCTGATAAAACGATCTTATTTCGTCATAGATTGATAACGCACAAATCTCGAACCTTACAGTCATTGTACGCCCTCAATAGATTGTAAAGTATGTAAAGTTCGCGATCTACTTCACGCTTCGATTCGTCGTAGATCAAAGGCGAATGCCTTGACGTATTACTTTCGATGTGGTACTTGTTACTATGTCTTTCTAATAGAGTAATTATTACTCTTGCAGTCGTTAAATCTGTATTTTTTAGGAATTTACATCAGGATCTAAGCTTCTTAATACAAGAAGTCAGTAAATTTTGTGTTTGGATATTGTTACGGTAATTACATTTTGATTTTTTATGATAATGACCCTTCAGCGACATAATATTCTAATACTAGTGGCTGCCCGCGACTTCGTACGCGAGGAGTTGGACAATCCACACAGTAAATTGCAGCCTTTGTGTTATTCTGATGTATAAATTGTAAAGTTTCATTAAAGTCCATTCGGTAGTTTTTGCGCGAAAGAGGAGCAAACATCCATACATACTTACAAACTTTCACGTTTATAATATTAGTGGATCGGGCTTTTTTAAATTATAGAAATCGTCGCTAGTATTGAATTTATAATAACCATAACATTATCATAGGTGCTGACTGCTGATGAGATTTGTCTTTTGACGTCATAGTGTAATCTGTCACTTTGTCAGTCTTATTCACTCCTCGAGGTTGCGTTGCTTGTCCGTCTAGCGTGTCAACGGTTCTGTCACTCGGTAAGGTTCATTTACACAAAACGACTTATTAAAACAATGAGTTACGCAAGTTCCGAGTATTTTTTTTCCTTACGCGTATGGATATTATGGGCGAGAGCAAAAAATTGGAATCGTGTCCTAATTTTCATACAGACAGGCTCAGTTCAGATGCCTAAACATCTCACTATCAATCTGTCATCACTACAACTTAGTATAAAACAAAGTCGATTCCAGTGTCATTCTGTCCATAAAACGAGTAACACTACACAACGGATTTTTGGAATTTGGTTCCAGAACTTTTCTTACATCACATTTTATAATATGAATATTTCAGATTAATAATTACAATCTTCCGATTACAATATTCATTTAAAAGCAAGGTGATTACAGTTAAAATCTGATAGACAATGCAATATCTAGAATTGCCGGGTCCGGTTCCTTATTATAATTATGACGTGATAATATGATATGCGCATTAATCGGAGTATAACTTAACAAGTGTTATTAATAACTGCGTATGTTAGATTAGATTATAACACCGCGAGCGAAGTCAATAACCGACAGTTTGGGTCGTTGTCATCGTTGTTTGGGAAATCGATAAAAATATGTGATAAAATGAAATGGAAATGGGAATGTGATGAAATGAAGTGTAATGGTGTGTGTGAATAGAGATCGCTATTAGCGATAAGACCGCCGATATTGTATTTGTAAATTACCATGTTAGCATTAAGTCACACCGCGTGATGCTGCTTAAATCATCCTATGATGATTAAGTTCTGTAATATTTTGTGCAATAAAGAGTATCTATCTATGTGTTGTCGACTGAATGAATGAATTACGATGAAAGGGTGCTATCGTTTCTCATTTCCTTTTATATTTACGTCACTCACAGGTGCCATTCTAATCATCTTTCTTATCATCTGGTTACGGCTTTATCTTGTATCATCAATCAAGAACTGTTGTCTGTCCACTGCTAGACGTAGGCTTCCTTTATGCGGAGCCACTGTCTCTATCTCCCACACTTACCGCCTAATTGTCTAAGATGCCATTGGTTCTGCAGGTATCTGTTTTTTGACATAGAAAGTCTGCTCTAGCTGACCTTGATATCGAAGAGATAGCTGTATATCGTATCGTGTCTCTCCTGCATGCCCTGTCATACTAGAGCATACTAGAGTGTGCGTGTTTGGCTAGCTAAGTAGGCAGCTGGCGTTCTGCACTTTCCTAACCACTATTTTGTTCTAGACTACATATAAATTCTAAAACCTAATCTAAAAATATATATTGTGCTAAATGACTAACGTTTATGTCCGGTCTCCACCCGCGTAACCCGCGTTACGTACACCTAGTACGATACCTTAATCTCTTTTCATTACCGTGAGTTCAAGGCGGTCGTTGCCGTCCTTTTGTGATTTAGGGTTGGCACTATTTTTGATCTAGTTGAAATAGGTATGTCGATTTTTGCAATCTTGGCAATCACATTAAACAACCGAATCAATTTAATGCATTACTTGTGAGATATATTGTGTGATTGCCAAGTCAATAAATGAATAACCGACTTGGCAAAACATGGATCTCACCACTTTTTACGATAGTTGCGAGACTTGGTTTTTTTGACAAGTATTGTTTTTGATAGGATACCTTTGTTTTCTGGGTAAATATGGGTGTTATTTAAAAGGTTAGCAAAAAAAAACTAAACCTACTGCCGCACTTACTAACACAACAATAAACATTTGCTGACCAATTAGATAATTTATCGATCAATTAATAACTTCTCGCTGATCAAATAATTATTTCTGACTTTTTTTTATTCATTAACTGTCGGTAGCCCTAACATCCTCGAAATAGTATGCTGTTTATTATTCACGTTATGAAGGTGTAACGGGACATCATACATCGATAGCCTGCGGATCGAATCGGGCCTCATTTACATGGCTATGGCCATTACTGAGCCTTTACGATCGCCATCGGTTCAGTGCCAGCCGTTCATAACGTTCATAATAGTTTCAGGCTTCATAATTATATAGGCAAGGCTAGGCGAAAAGAATGCATAAACTTGATTATAAGTAAGGTTTTTACAACCTTCAACCCGTGCGTGTGGCTTAGATCAGGGGTTGGCAACATTTTGAGAGACATATACCAAACTAGCGGCCGCCCGCGACTTCGTACGCGTGGAGTTAATTTTTGACACTTACCGTCATATTTTGGACAATCCACACAATATATTTTTATAAATTGTAGCCTATGTGTTATTCTGATGTATAAGCTATATTGTGGTAAAGTTTCATTCAAATCCATTCAGTAGTTTTTACGTGAAAGAGTAACAAACATCCATACATCCTTACAAACTTTCGCCTGAAAAGAATTATATAGGCTGATAAGATTTCTGTATCCAATACTAATTATATTTATAATCGAGTAAATTATGTAATTGCTAGGCTTACATTTAACAAACAATCATAGACTAAGCAACATTAGAATAGTTATTTCCGGGATTGTTATTTTGGAGACCTTATTATTGAGTTTCCAATATTTCTGCGCTATAGCAAACTCCGTAAATAACTATTCTAATGTTAGTGACCATGAAAGTTTATATACCAAGAAACACGTATTAAAAAGTATACATTCGATTAAACTTGAGGGAAATACATTGTAAGGTCGACTGTGCGACTAAATAAATATGTTGGCAATCCAAATATGTACATAACATGCGATTACAGATGTACTCACTCACACGTTGGCGCGTGTGAACCACTGTTCGACATACATGGAGGTAACATTGTCTCTGTGTATGTCTATTCAATATGTCAGTAGTTTCATGTTGACTGACCGGTGGCACAGTGGGTCGCACTTGGGGTGCCGGGCTTGATCCTCGGGGTCCGGTTGGGTCAAAAATTTGTACCTGAGTTTTTCTGTCAAGACTTTTATTTATGTAAAAAAAACTTAACCTTGATACTGTACTTGTGGAAAACAGCTCTTAATTTAAGTAATGTGTCAATAAAATCATGAAATAAATTGATGACGCCGCTGCCGCTTATATCATAGAGTATGGTAAACCCATTGGTTAACTTATGAAACATGTGAACTTTGTTAGTTAGTTCCCCAAAAATCTGTTTACAAGACTTTCTTGACATTCATATCAAGTAAGCTGTCAAGTACTCTTAAAAGTCGGTAAACTCCTTACGGTATTGTTGACTTTTTTTTAAATTAAATAAATTAAATTGAAACATCACATACATTGTCCTGGTCCCAAACTAAGGTTTTCCCTTGTACTATGGAAACCAGAAACAACGAAGGAACTACAAGACCAACTACAGACCCAAGACAAATAACTGTTTCATCAACAAACATTTGTCTTGATGCGGGAATCGAACCCGCGACCCTTGCGTCTCAACCGGCGCTCAAACCATTACGCCAAATGGGTCGTCAAACGACTAACTTTAGTCGATCTTCTTACTTTTGTGACGACTTTAGTCGATCTTCTTACAAAGTTTTATTTATATGAGAGTTGGAAGTCTTTGCCGTCTCATCTATATCGTCTCTAACATGGTATCGCTCTATTCCCTTCCAGAAATCTACAGGATCGTATCGCAGAAGCAGATGCGCGACCCGCCCGAGGGCGACGTGATCCGGCCCGACGCGGAGCCGGCGGACGCGCGGCCCTCGCAGGCCGACAGCGTGCGCAAGCAGTGCTGCCAGTAACTACAGCCACACAGGTAGATAGATCTATACATATCTATTCCATACTATTTATAAAGAGGTTACTCTTATATTCCACGTCAGAGCTTATAGGTAAACCGAAAACACGAAACAGTTGTGCGGTGTAATTTGCTACAGCGCCATCTATTGGTAGATAGTGGAACTACTTTCCCGAAACGTAGTGAGGGCGGGCCACTAGTGTTACTATATTTATATAGCTATACTATTTATAAAGAGATAATTTCTGTAAAGAAACCACAAGGCTTCTATGGTACCCAAAAAGACAAAACACTAGCGCGATGGAATCGACACCCAGCGCCATCTATTGGCAACGATTAGCCAACTAAGTCCCGAAAAAGTGAGGGCGGGCCTATACCATTACCATTTATAAAGAGATAACTTCTTTAAAATCCATAAGGCTTAATGTAATCCAAAAAGACAAAACACTTGCGAGATTTAATCTACACATCCAAGGCCATCTGTTGGCAAACATTGGAACTAACTAACTAACGAAACGGAAGTGAGTGCGGGCCACTAGTAGATAGATAAGTCGTTTTTTAGTAACAACACGACCGTAGCTCTCCACGACCACTAACTCGGCGAGCTGGCTGCTAGTGGCAAGTACTTGGTAGGCGGTAACGATATTTTTATTAATCGTTTATGGGAGAGTCCGCATGTTTACAAATAGGCGCAGTCTACACAAGACTTCACACTACCAACTCGACAGACTAAATAGAAGAGTGATCCCTAATGATTCAAGGTCCAAATATGTATTCGTAAATGTACTTTATTAACCAGTTCATGAAGAGGGACTCTTATTACTAAGTATGCACTTAAGTACAGATTAAAAAGGGACACGTTTGAGAGTTTTGTTTTAATGTTATTGAAATATCTGCTAGTCCGCTTGCAGGCTGAAATCAGCATCACAGGAAAACAAACCTATAAATAAGTGAAAGGAAGCCAAATTCCCTAAGGCGTGCTACTATTTGGAACCTAAGTTTTAGTCTATTGGGGCAAACATGTCACGTATTTAACTAAATCTTTTTTCTATTTCACAGAAAGTCCAGTTATGTCAGAGCCGAAGACAAGAGGAGCATATTGCTGGAAAACTAATCACAATCATTACGAATCATTCCCAAGCAATGGTCTACCATCGTTGTAACTGATCGCCGCGGGCGCCGCGCACTAACACCGAGACTAGTAAACTCCAGTACTAACACTACGGCGCCCGCCGGCTAAACCTCAATCGGTTAAGAGTGGCTCATGTAGATAGCTTCGTGTAATTATTGATATTTAGTGTCCGAACGAATGAAGTTAAAAAGTCTATAATTATTATCGTAAAGTGATAAAAATGTAACACGTTCTAGTAAGATTCCGAGCTTCAGTTATAGCAAGCACCCGGTGGTCATTCATTTTGGCGCTCCTAGATGTACACAATACAATGTGTAATTTATTACTGATTTATTTTTATTTAGGGGAAAAAACATTTTATTTCGACTTAGTAGATAATTCATATTATATCTATTTATTTAGAGAATTAAAAATGTTGCTAGTTAACTGTTTCATTTTAGTTATGTCTGAGTATGGCGCGAGACGCCATCGTAATCCGAGCAATAAAGTGGCTGGCATACGAAAGTTTATAAACTGTTAAATATCACACAAATCATAGCTTCATAATTAAACTCATTGTTTTTTTATTACATTAGCTGGTAGTTCGTAATAAGTAACGAGATAGCTTTTTTAAAACAACGTTCTTTTGTTTACGGATATTATGTGCCTTCTGAATGTGGCGAGACATGTACATTTTTATTGAAGCTTTTATTGTTTATTTTTGCCTCGTGTTGAGTTTGGACGTTATCGCGTCGGGCGCCCCCTGGTGGACCATGTCGGTAATGTTACAGACTGCGTTTGGTCCATCGTTGGACCACTGTTGGCCCACTGCCGGCTTCTGCGAGCGGGCCGAGTGCCATCTAATATAATGTACAGCTGAGTCCGACCGGACACGGAAGGGAACAAACGGTAAAGGAAACCTTGTACTACTACAAGAGGCACATATCGAACTTTGACAAAAGTTTTTAGGCTATACTTCATGTGAGCTAATACCTCTAATACCTGGTACTGTTTTAATTTGTTGACGAAAAATGCACTAAATGAGATGCGTCACTTTTATCCTTAAAACTCTTTGATAACTTAAAGTATGGCCCAAGTAAGAGGCGTTGCAGTCTCTAGACGAAGAAGCATAATCCTTGCTATCGCAGGATATGCAGTCTGCCACTATTTAGTCGCCTCACCGAAATAACGACTTATGTTGTCCTGTTGGGTCACTTTGATGCTTGACCAGTTGTTCGCTTTCGTCGTCAGCGTCCCGGCTGTTGACTCCTGTTCCCGCGGCACTGAGGCCTAGATTCCGCTACACTTGTCTTGTTTTACGAAACATATGAGAGATGCGGTGTTCGTTGTATCTAAGTAATATATTATTGTATTATGGTCATATGCATGGTTATTTTTTTAGTGCCTATCTGTAATTACTTTATTAAAGACAAAGATAATAAAATATAATGTAAATTTCTTTGTGTTTTTATTATTTTTATGTCCTATTGTTTGTAAGAGGTCAAAAATTAAGTTATGCCTTTTTACGTGATGGTTGCCAGTTTTAAACCGATGACATTTCGATTTTTGCTTACCTACCTGCTTACGTGGTACTTTAATTTAGGAATATTGTATACACACATACCGCGTCTTTACTTGAATAACGTCATTTGTTTAGACTTGTCGCGTTATTCAAGTAAAGAGATGAAACGCTCAGTGTAACGTCATGCTTAGTCCAACTTTATAATTGGCTAGTATTGAATTTTGTAATTTACATGAATTTAACATTTGTGAAATGACAAAAAAAATGGCCGCCAAGATCCCCAGATCTAACCCCGTTCGATTTTTTATGGGGTTATGTAAAAAAATAGTTTACAGAAACCAGTGTGAACGTGTCCACGACCACGAGCTAAGTACAAACAGAAGTTAAACGTATTATTCTGAATATCCACCACAACGAGATCAAAAGATCGACAGGCAGTGAAATAATCAAAAGAATGCGACTTTGAATTCAACAGGAGGGGACTCATTTAGCAAAAATAAGTCCTTATGATTAATCATTTCGACCGGTGTGATAAAGTTGCAGGGTAATTTTTTTTCTCGAATAGCGGGTTCAGATTCCCGGTTCAAACCCGGTTGAAAATATAGATCTAAACTGCATTCATAGATTTCTATGAATGCTTAAGATTGTTTTTTCAAATTAAAATAATGTCCTCTTTCAGTAAAATGTTCCATCTACAATATTATAGGTACTTTCCTCCATGGTAGTATGGCCGTGGGACGCCCTGTCTGTATACAACTGTAGGTAAGTAGGTATTACATTTCATCAACATCTTATTCCCAGGTTAATGTGGTGTCGGTGCAGTATGTTTTCTTCTATTCGGTCCCCCGCCATTCGTCATCGTACTATCCGCCCCCTTTTCGGGCATGTCATTCTTCATACAACCCATCTTCTTTTTTCGGCCCGTCCTCTATTCCACCACCCATTTACATTCATACCCGTCACTTTTTTGGTGACATGTTCTTCCTCTCTTCTCATTATATGGCCATATACCAGGGGAGAAATTCTCGTGCACTCTACATTGAAGTCGAATTAGACATTTGCATCCATGGACGAATGTATGAAATCTCTGAAATCGACTTCTATGTCGAGTGCACCAGAACCCTCCAAGAGGCGATTCGTGATGTGATAGGTATCACTTCATTATTCCATAACTTTAAATTTTTATTGCTAAATAGTAAATATTTTGTAAAATACGTATAGGTAGTTGAAGCAGGTATTTAGTTACCAATTATCGGTTGATTAAATAAACCTAATCATATCGAGGCATCTACTGTTATCAAAACTGACTTGTATTTTGACGATGACTTGCGTTTCTGGCTGTTTCATTCGGCCGCGCTATGAGCTATTAGGCAGGGCATTGGTTCAGGGTCGTCTGCTGATAAACCGGTCGCAGTGTTGCCAACAACGAGGTTTTACTACTAAAATGTATATTATTGGTTTAATTTTAACAGTGGGAAAGTCACGCTTCGGCATGAATGGGCTGGCTCGGCTAGAGTAATACCACGTCCTCACAGAAAACCGGCGTGAAGTAGTGCATCTGTGCATGCGCTGTGTTTTGCTGCGTGAGCGAGGGTACCAAAGGCCCAATCCAGTGGAAGGGGGGTTAAAGGGTAGGCAGCGCACTTGTGACACCTTTCTCTGGTAATGCAGGTGTCCATGGGCGGCGTGTTTTCTGTGAGGACGTGGTAATTACTCCGGTCGAGCCGGCCCATTCATGCCGAAGCGCGGCTCTCCTACCAACAGGTATACCCTCCCACATATTTGAAATAGATAATCGGTTGTCCAAATATTATGTTGAATGAGTTAGCGTTACATTTAGAAGTTTAACTATTGGCAACATTACCGTATCGAGTCAGTCCCAGTCTCTCGGTGTTCCAGCAGCGCTCGTTCGTGGAAAACAGGTATGTTTTGCCGGCTGTTTATGTTTATAAACATTTATCTTAGAAAAATGCATAACTTTTGTTTTTACGCCAATGCGTATGCAACCAAATAGCAATCTATTGGTCTTTAAATTCCTAAAAAAACTCATTAAAACCTACTTAATTAAAAACATAGGTTGTACGTAGTAGGTACACCTGGTATGTAAGTAAGTAGGTACAATTTTGTTTAATATTGCACAATTTATTTCTGTAATAAGTAGTGTAGGTTTGGTTTAGTAATAAGTCATGTAGGTAATAGGAGTAATTTTGTCACAAATATTTTTAAACTGTTTTTTGTTATGGTTTGTGTGTTAATAGTGCCAAAAGAAAATGCTTCTATCAGTTTTATTAGTTAGTGTATTTTGAGCAATAAATTGATATTTATTTATTGATACTTTTGCTTTTATTATAAATGTAGTTTCAAAGAAGTTCATTTCAATTAATTAGGCTTACTTATTTGGAGTCTAAAATTAGCATTCGATGTGTCACAGGATACCAATACGCCCCCTTCTTCACCCACTACCTTGTTCCCATACCAAATAGGTTGGCGGCGCTAGTTTCGTCTTTGTAGCCCCTTAAGTTCATTAATTCTGTACCTTTTGTGCAATGAAGAGTATCTGTCTATCTGGTCTCCGGGCACCGATGTGAAAGCTGTGTCCAAATCGGGAAAACATACTGAGATTTTATTTACAGCTAAATAAAACATTGGGCTTTATACTATGAAAGAAAACAAATATGCCAATAATAAGTCTCCGCCTGATGATGAGATGACGATGATGTTAACAAAGCTTCTTATTTCTAGAGCTAAGATGGTCGACTTGTATTACACTCCCGGGTCCGCGCCATGCCGCCTGGTCCTGCTGGTAGCGGCTGCGCTCAACGTGGACTTGAACCTCATTGACGTCGACCTGAGGTCTGGGGAGCAGCTCACTCCGGCCTTTCTGAAGGTATGACGTAACGTGGACGTTAGTTGATGGTCGACTTGTATTACACTCCCGGGTCCGCGCCATGCCGTCTCGTCCTGCTGGTAGCGGCTGCGCTCAACGTGGCTTTAACCTCATTGACGTCCACCTGAGGGCTGGGAAGAGCTCAATCCGGCCTTTCTGAAGGTAGGTATGACGTAACGTGGACGTTAGTTGATGGTCGACTAATATTACACTCCCGGGTCCGCGCCATGCCGCCTGGTCCTGCTGGTAGCGACTGCGCTCAACGTGGCTTTAACCTCATTGACGTCCACCTGAGGGCTGGGAAGAGCTCAATCCGGCCTTTCTGAAGGAAGGTATGACGTAACGTGGACGTTAGTTGATGGTCGACTTGTATTACAATCCCGGGTCCGCGCCATGCCGCCTGGTCTTGCTAGTAGCGGCTGCGCTCAACGTGGACTTGAACCTCATTGACGTCGACCTGAGGTCTGGGGAGCAGCTCACTCCGGCCTTTCTGAAGGTACATTGATTATGAAACATGGGAATTCCGTCATCACTAGCCTGCATGTTGATCCCACTGCAGGGTATAGGCCTCCTCCTGTGCTCGCCATTTACAACGGTGCCAGGCTCATCCAGGTCTTTCCCACCACTCTGTATATATCATCAGCTCATCTTTATAGAACTCCGTTAGTTCCCCAAAAATCCAAGTATCCAAAACTTTCTTGACGTTATAGCGTGGGCACTGTGAGCATTGCGAATACCTCAAATGGTCGAGCTATACCCTCTGTACTTAGTTCCGTGCTGAAGATTTTACATGAATTTTCTACTTTCCCCTACTTCTCGCTCTGGGAGTCGCGCGCCATTAATGATGGAGGCCTTTGCCCTGCATCGGGACAGCATATAGGCTGACACTTTACCTTTTACCTCCAGATCAACCCTCAACACACGGTGCCAACCATCGTGGACGACGGCTTCTCGCTCTGGGAGTCGCGCGCCATCAGCCGCTACCTCGTCAACAAGTACGGCGGCCACAGCCTGTACCCGGAGGAGGCTAAAGCGAGGGCCCTGGTCGACCAGCGACTGGACTTCGACTTGGGGACTTTGTACCCAAGATTTGCGCAGTACTTTGTAAGTGTTGCATTTACCAAATTTTAAAACTACTTGTACAGAGTGTATCTGTGAATATTTACATCCCTTTAACCACGCTTTCTACCTATACTTTCTATGGCTGTCTCCATCTTCATCATCTTGATAGTTGGCGATCTAGCACTGTGCGTTTCTCGAGGAATTTTCTTCCGCGAACCGCAGTCTTGTAGAATAGTTTAGCTGCGGCAGTATTTCTTGACGGCTATGATTTAGGGACCTTCAAGAGAAGAGAGTACTCCTTCTTAAAAGGCCAGCAACGCATCAGCGACCTATCTGATCTGGCAGATGTTCATTGGCAGCGGTGATTACTTACCAGCAGGTAACCCGCTTGTTCCGCCTCTAGTATATAAAACAAAGTGATCCTATAAGGGTTCCGTTTTTTCCTTTTGAGGTACGGAACCCTAAAAAGGTCAAGTAAGAAATGTGTGTTTTTTTTTCTAGTACCCGCAACTATTCGGAGGCGCCCCCGCCGATGAGGCGCTATTCAAGAAATTGGACGAAGCCCTGGGCTTCCTGAACACGTTCCTCGAGGGCAGCAAGTACGCCGCGGGCCCGACGCTGACCCTGGCGGACCTGTCGCTCGTGGCCACAGTGTCCACCGTCCACGTGGCCGGCGTCAGCCTCGAGCCGTACCCTAATGTCAACAAGTGAGTAGCACCCGTAGCTCCACTGGTGTTACGCCCTGGGCTCCCTGAACACGTTCCTCGAGGGCAGCAAGTACGCCGCGGGCCCGACGCTGACCCTGGCGGACCTGTCGCTCGTGGCCACAGTGTCCACCGTCCACGTGGCCGGCGTCAGCCTCGAGCCGTACCCTAATGTCAACAAGTGAGTAGCACCCGTAGCTCCACTGGTGTTACGCCCTGGGCTTCCTGACCGCGTTCCTCGAGGGCAGCAAGTACGCCGCGGGCCCGACGCTGACCCTGGCGGACCTGTCGCTCGTGGCCACAGTGTCCACCGTCCACGTGGCCGGCGTCAGCCTCGAGCCGTACCCTAATGTCAACAAGTGAGTAGCACCCGTAGCTCCACTGGTGTTACGCCCTGGGCTTCCTGAACACGTTCCTCGAGGGCAGCAAGTACGCCGCGGGCCCGACGCTGACCCTGGCGGACCTGTCGCTCGTGGCCACAGTGTCCACCGTCCACGTGGCCGGCGTCAGCCTCGAGCCGTACCCTAATGTCAACAAGTGAGTAGCACACGCCTTACCTCGACTGACTCGACTGCCTCGGTGGCGCAGTGGTGGGTCGAACTAAGCGACGGTTGCGCTTAGTTCTTAGTGTCAGCCCGAAGTCTGGAAGATGGCAGTCTTGTATCCTCGTGCCTCGGAAAGCACGTTAAGCTATTGGTCCTGCGCCTTAATTATCTCACTCGAAGAAACTCACTCGTTGAGAAGCGGAGTTTTTAACAATTCTATGGCTGCCTTTTTACTAAAAGCGAATTCCGTCCTTTGGTAAAAAAAAATTGCCGTAATTTTTTTTAAATTTCCATAATGCCTACTCGTATTAGTTTATTCCATTTTTGTCCGTCAATAAGATAAAAACAATAGGACCAATTTCCTCAAGACAATTTCGATATATAAACTTTATTGATTTTAAATAACTAACGAACGTAATCAAATTTTGTATAGATAAAAATCAAATCAAAATATCAGCGTTTATGATTTTTCCTCTAACTTCTTCTAACATAATTATTTTTCCAAATACATATCTAGGTATGTATGTACTTGATAACGTAGCTATATAAATCACGATATTGCTATATCGAAAGCCATATTTTGAGCTTACGTACCTAGTCTAAGAGCTTATGTCCTAATAATTTTGCAAATTAATCTTTTTTCCCGCCCGCTCTCATTTCTTTTCAGGGCATAACTTAGACCAAAACCTTGCACTTGAACACTTTTTTGTTAACAGGTGGTTTGAGCTTGTCAAGGCAACCGCGCCCAAGTACGAGGAAGCCAACGGGAAGGGCATAGAGATGATGAAGGGATTCATCGCGCAGCTCAAAGCTAAGACTGAACTGTAGGATTAGTTAAGTGATTCCTGTTTTATATGTAGGTAATATTAAATACGTACAAATGAGTATAAATGGGTATTGAATTAAACTTATGAAATGTTTTTATACTTAATGCATAACCTGTACTTAAGTATATTAGGTACCTAATTCATCTCAATTCAGATTTTTTAAAGAAAATACTACATAAATTATTAGTTACCTATATTTATGTGTTTTTTGTTATCATGGAGTTCTACCATAAGATACCTACCGCTTTTATTTATCTATCGTAGTTATTCCTTTATAAGTAGTATTATTTTAACTTAAATTGAACCCGTTTATTACGACTTCGTTTATATTGGTAAAAAAAGAAAGGACGCATTATTAATGTTGTTGTACCTCTCTATTTATATTAATTATTACGTGTTTTCGTTTGCCTTTGATGTCAGTAATAAACGGATTCCAATGTAGATAGATGCATGAAATAGATTAGCTAGTAAGTAATTAGGGTGGTTGCGACCTACTTACCTACATTACATGTACCTAGTTCCATAAACCCCATGGGAGTAATTTATGGTTAATAATACGACATGTTTTATACATAATTAATTTTATTGTGCTTACGTCCTAACTTAACAAAACAGTACAACATGACTTGTACGCATCCAAAACAGTGATAGAATTTGGAATGAAAAACACGTATTAAATGGTGGCAGTATCAACGGTTAAAGACTGAAGGCGGTGGTGGGTTACTTCTTCATGAGGGTCTTGCACAGCTCCTTAAGAGCCACCAGGCCGGCGGCGTTGGCCTCTTCGTAGCCTGGGGCCGAGCTCTTCGCTGTCTCGTACCATCTGTTAAGGAAATATTGTTTAAACACTGGCTCTTGGACTATATTGCAGCTTGGATACTCTTTAAAATATAACCTGGTGAGTCAAAATATAAAATTCTTTTTTAGTTACGGCATCAAACCCCCCAAGTATATTTTGTTATCACCAAAAAAATTAATAGTATTTTGTAAGCAACTTGTTAAGAATCTAATGCAGTGAAACGTGTCAAGATGGCGACAGGCGGTTAGTAAATATATAAAAATGAAAGTGGATTTTATGCTTCGATCATAGAAACCTTTTAAAAAATTTAGATACAGCGTGGACGCGTTGATGGTGTCGCTCATTTGCAAAAGAGCGCAATTTGGATTTATCGGAATTTAAAATTTAAAACAAAGGATTAGGGTCGAAAATAAAAAACTATCATTTTATTTTCATCTTCGACACGGCGCATGTTCGGAACCCAAAATATCTATACTTAGCTGTAAAACTACAAAAGACATTTGGGATCACTTATGAAACGCTTTCAGTATGGGATTGAGTAGGTAGTGATTTTATGATCGAATATTTTGCGACATATTTAGGACGAAAAATCTTCCCTACACACTGACGTCACTCGACTGTGTCCCTACAACGCAGCTTACCTCTTAATGTTGGGGTACTTAAGGAAGTTGACGTCAGACGCCTCGAAGCTGGAGATGGAGGCGAGGTAGTCGAGGTCAGCAATGGTCATGTTGTTGCCGGTGATGAACTTGTGGCCCTCCAGCATGGTGTCGAGCATCTTCAGGGCTTCTTCCACCTTTTCCAGCTTTGCTTTGTCGGCGGGGGCGCCGCCGAACACTTGTGGGAACTGTGGAATGGACACAAATTAGGTATTTTATAATCATCATGGGCCTGTTCATGGATCTCTACACAGATCAGGCCTGTGCCCGCCTGCATCCGATGGATAGGGTATTTTACGACTTTTTTTTATTTATTTATAGATAGATACTCTTTATTGCACAACACATTACAGAACTTAATGCTAATAGTAATTTCCAAATACAATATCGGCGGCCTTATCGCTAATAGCGATCTCTTCCAGACAACCTTTGGGTAGATCTTTGGTATTTATTTATTTATTGTAAAGTTAATGAAGAATGAATCACAGCTCCCTTTTATCATCATTAGTTCCAAAGATAGGGTTGCGAAGTTCCCAACCAGAAAAGGAGCGTTACGCTAATAATGACGTCACTAGGGGTCTCCTGTAAAGTTGTTCGAAATCAGTTACGCCCTTTCGTGATTCGACCGACGCGACGTGGTGTCTATGGGCACCGTGAATCGCTTTGGTGATGGTAAAGTTATATCAAAATGACTAATAACACTTACGAAGTAGTCCGCCCATCTGTGGTACAGTGTGCCGATGTTGAAGTACAAGGCCTGGTCGACTTGGGAACGCTCCTTAGGGTCCTCAGGGTACAGCGGCTTGCCCTTGCCGTATTTGTTGGCCAGGTATGTGATGATGGCGCGGGACTCCCAGACGGAGTGGCCGTCGTCCACCAGCGTGGGGACTGTGTGTTGAGGGTTGAGCTGTGGAAAAGAGATTAGGTTAAAAGATTTTTCTTACATGTTCTGGCTAGGCCTAATCTTTCCATCATTTTGAGTATTCATATTTCTAACCCACCTATAATAATATTAAAATTCGTAATGAACACACGAATTTTTGTCCAGAGTAGGAATTTAATTTGCATGATCTATGGAGTGTGAGGCAGGGTTATTATCAATTTTTTTTTATATTATAGGAAGGCAAACAAGCAAGCGCGTCACCTGATGGTAAGTGATCACCACCGCCCATGGACATCAGCTACACCAGAAGGAGTGCGGATGCGTTGCCGGCCTTTAAGGAAGGTATAGGCTCGTTTCTTGAAGATTTGAATGTCGTACCGGTTCGGAAATACCGCTGCGGGAAGTTGATTCCACAATGAGGAGGTACGTTAAATGCGTTATCTTGCCAAAAACCGTGGGAGCCACTCTTCGGCATGAATGAAATCGATAGGATTGATACCATGGCCTCACAGATTAAGAAGACCGGCGTGAAGCAGCGCCTGCGCTGTGTTTCGCTGAGTGAGTGAGGGTAGGGTAGAGGGTACATCCGAGGACCAATCGGGTGACAGCGCACTTGTGACTCGACTGTCTATGGTCGGCGGCAATCTCTTAACATCAGGTGATCCGTCTGCTCGTCTGCCACCTTATGTGACAATATTTTCCCCCTACCTTACTATATTAATACAATGTACTCTGTGCCCCTACCCCTGTTACTAATATCGCCTGCGGAATCGGTGTCGAAGCAGTTTTTTTATGCG
The DNA here is from genome assembly GCA_014851415.1 of Cnaphalocrocis medinalis. Lineage (NCBI taxonomy): Eukaryota > Metazoa > Arthropoda > Insecta > Lepidoptera > Crambidae > Cnaphalocrocis > Cnaphalocrocis medinalis. Next base: position 16,783,001 of record CM026283.1, read on the forward strand.
TTCATTAACCTATTTGACGCCCACGGTAGAACTAGACGTCGCTAATTTAAAAGAAATTACAAGTAATTATATTATGGTCATTGTCTGTAGGCGAATGCAGTTCGCCGCAAACCAACCTTACTAGGCCATTGGTGGGCGTTTCTCTATTAAGCTTAAAAAATCTAACTACATTTACCTACTTTAGAACCTTAGCAAGTTCGATCTTATAATCAAAGTCATAAGTCCGAATTTTGCCATCGGCCAAAACATACGAGTAATTAGAGCACTTTTTACATTAATCTGACAAATGATGGCGTGGGCTTTTATCATTTCATATATCTATTGAAGTATCAAGGGCAGCTATTACTAGCAGTGTAATATACTCTAACAATAACTTGTTATTTGAGTTCATGCTGAGTCATTCTTGCCGGTGGAAATCAAGGTTGGGTACTGGATACAATAACTCATGTATTGACTATTCCAATTATTTCTACCGCAAGTTTCTTAACCGGCAGACTGTTATCATTAAATTCCTGCATTGATTCAGTTACCTACTCATAACTTTGTAGGTATGATTAATAAAACTAGCTAAGTTCATAATTCAAGTTAATAGTAGAACATACCTTAGCATGAAATAAGTATTTACCTAAGGGCGTATCTCCCACTAAATGTGGGGGTTCGACATCATAACTGTCGGGCCGCAGATAACGAGAAAATTTTACACCACCATTTTCTTTCTTTTCTCCGGATGCTTTTGTAGTCATTCATTTTACGGAAAAAGCATTAGATACAATTTAGTTCGTTGAATTAAGAGAAAAATAGCAATTATATCTTGAATTATTATCTTTTAAATAACTGAATTTTCAATACGTGGACATGACATGATTTACTAACATTAACTCTGTTCGAACTTGGGTATAATTATTTTCCAAGTCACTATGACGTAAAATATACATGATATTATCCAATGACCAAGGTTATCACGAAAAAGAATCATGACTAATATTACCTAATAGCGACAGCAAAAAAGGTAAATCTCATGTTAAATATTCGTAACGGTTTTACACTCCAAGAAATTAAATAAATATTGAAGTAGGTATTCACTGAGTAACCATTAAAGTGCCTAAAATGGAAAACAAAAATGTTTTGATAAATCGAAAAGGTTTAATATTGTGAGTGAATCAGTAAGGAAAACAGATAGGTACTTACGTAGGTATCTAAAATATTAAGTATAAGCATTTATTTGTAGATTTTATCAATATTTTAGCAGCATTTTGATCTAGTTAAGATAAATATTTGTTTGGGTTTTGATAAATCGATATCGGTCGGTATATGATTAACACACCTATCGATAGCTGATTCCAGATTATTTTTCAGTTTATTTATGAAATACCTACGTGGTAAATGCATTTGCAGAAAATGCATTTACCATTATACCTACTTCTATATTTATTTTATTATAATATGTATACTTTATCAGAAACGAATTTTCCCACCTTATTTTCTTCTATGTGACAGGATGACAATGATACAGACATATTTGCCACACATTAACTAATGGGAAAATGTATCACTGTTATTTATTCCATTGTACCGAGTCTCTCAACCGGCGCCATTGCGTAGCAAAGCAATTTAATTGTGTAACAAAAACCGGTTCAAGGAATTTCGGTACCTGGCCGGCCGGCGAAATGATTGCCAGCCATGAGACTAATCTCGTTTCCAATGTATGAGGCATGACAATCTGATCTTATTTCTTGTTTTGTAAGTGAAAGTTTTAAACATACGAAAAGATACAATTTTAGCTGCATAAATAAAAGCGGAAATAAAATACTGCCTTGATGTACCCCAAAAAAATATTCAATCAGACTAATAATAAAAGTCAGTGATTGCATATACTATTAATTTGTAGATCTTTAAACTACACTATATAAGGTCTACGTAACACCCGTAACGAAGAAAAACTTTAAACTTTGATGCTAAACTTAATTAGAAGACAGTGTCTATAGCTTTTCTTAAATCTACTCCGCCTTTTTTCTTATCTTTTGGAAAAAAATCGACCTATATTTATTTATACGACCATTATTTATAGGAAAGGTAAAATTGTTGGTAAGTAATAAAACTTATGATAACAAATCATTAGAGACGCTTTTATTAGCAAACTATAATGATCCCTGACATTACACCTACTGCCTACCTACATTGCACCTACTGCGAGAAACGTCTACTTAATCCCTACAGGAAAATCATATTCCATGCGTCCAAGCTAGTAGTAACGAACACCTAATAAAAATAGAACCTTTAACTAAAGTACAGTTATGTAACTTTGAAAACAGTTATTTTAGACGCTTAAATAAATTAACAAACACGTAATGAGTGCCTACTTACCTATTGTGCAATTAATTATAGAGGGAAGATTGTTATGTGGTGTTTGCCGGTTTGTTTGTTTCTCTTTATCAGGAGCCTGAGCTTTGTTTCCTCATTAAACATTAGTTATTTGTTTATTAATTTAACTGTAGGTACTTAAGGTTTATTAAAGGCATTATTGACCCCATAAGGGTTCATTGCCCTGTTAATAAATTCCAACTGCTGAGTTACTTCATCACGCACTAGTTTGGCCTTGGCTAATGTTCGTTTTGCTATTTAACACCGTAAATGCAAAATGTGTAAAGCAGAATTTCGCATAGCCGAGATCTCGTTTATGGTATTTAGATAGGAAATGCTGGCAATTATCCAGACACAGTACTAACAGACTAACCACTTCTATGTTAGGATTTTTGCTGTGTCATTTGGCGTTAGCGTGTGATGTAATAAGAGATAGTATCACACATACATTGCCTTATATTTTTATAGACACATATTACAAGTAGGTAAAAAATAACTTATCAGCACGCTCCACCGCCCCTTTGTAAAGTCTGTTATTGTATAGTGTGATATATAAAACACTTTTAGTTCATTAATTTATTTTAAACTTCATTGCACAAAACTTCGTACAACAGGCGAACTTAATGCCGAGAAGCATTCAAGAACAGTCAACCTTTTGGTCAAGTAGAAAGGACAAAGGTGAGGCGGAAAGAGGACTTTAAGTTATTCGGGCAATCCACAGAATGAATTAATACCTATTTATTTCCTAGGAAGGTACTGAGTCCTAGTAATACATACCATTGGAGAACAGAGACTTTATTATAGAGCATAGGTATTTATACCCGTATCGAAGCACAAAAAGTTCTTATAGTAAACTAATAGGGCACATTATACGATACGCACTTAGTTTTCCTTAAACAAAATGTTTATTCAATCACAGTAGGTAAACATCCTGCGATTTATTTATAACAATTTGCACAAGGAACTACAGTGCAATTAAGATTACTTAATGCATCTATGTATGTGCATAACATATTTTACAATGACCAGTAATTAATTATTTAACAATGGATTGATTCTCTAACCGTGGTACAGTAGGAATAAAAATCTTCTGCGGGTTTTGATTAAAAAAAAATAGGAACTGGAAAAAAATCGAAATAAAAACGCATCGGACAGTGAAACACATGGATATTGCTTATAAGAAGTTCTCTGAATACCTACCTACACTATTTAGTGGTAACGATAGCCGAGAGCGTCTCCTACATGCTAAACCTCCACCAAATTAATTGCCACAGATTGCAATAAAGATAATATTATGATAATATTTGACGAATTGATCGTTTTCGAACTTTCTTTACTTTCTACGTAAAAATGACAACCTAACTTAGACGGCAATAATGTTGTAACATAACCGATCGAAGTGCATAATGGATATATTTTCTTGAACATCATGCCCATGGTGTATCCGCTGCTGACAAAGCTTCAACTGTTCTTCATGAGTAACTCTAAGGTTGAGGTTGAAGTTCAGTGCCACAGCAGTAGAAAACTACGGCCCTGCATTGAGTGGAGGCAACCAGGGACATAATACAGGCTAATCTATACATTTTTGTTGGATAAGGGTCCTTACCTTCAAGAACTCTGGCTTCAAGTGCTCACCGCTGTTCATGTCTACCAGCTTGAGGTTGAGGTTCAGGTTCAGCGCCCTGGCAGTCAGGAGCACGGCCCTGCATGGGGGGGAGCCGGGCACGTAGTACAGGTCAATACCCATGGTTCTGGGACAATGATGATGGAAGTTTAATAGGGGTATAACTATGAAATAATGTCATATATAGGTACCATACCAGGACCCAGCACCAGACGAAGGTTGACAGGTTCACCAATCAGTTGGGTTTAATTGACAAAGATTAAAAAAACTGGCAAAAGTAGCTACGTTACAGTAGTAGGTTACGTACAGCCACTCATCTACGTATAGAACTCTCATTTTTTTTCAATCCACTCTCATCTTTCTTTCATACACATTGGGTTCAATATAAATTAAGGAAAGGTAGGTTGTGGTAACCCGATGTGTGGCTCACTGTACGTACGGTCGGCAGCAAAAGTTTAGCGCTTAACACGGGTTAAATTAGTTAATGGCACGATGGAACTATCACGGAATTAATAAATTAAGCTTCAACATCGGACGCAAAAATTACAATTTCATGTTGTCTTGTAAAAACGACAGTATTTGATTCAATGCTACCCAGATAGCAAGCGAGCTTGTTGCAAACTTGATTTTTAGATTGTCACGTCAAACATTAAAAATCAAGTTTATGACAAAATTTGCTGTAAGCTTGTTGATTAAGGTATGATGTTTCAAGGCTTTGGTAATTTTGAAGCAAATTACGACCGCAAATATAAAATTGTAATGCTATGTATTTGTACTAGATTACCAAGTTATTTGTGCGGTTCAGGGAACGAAACGAACTCGGTGCATTTTGTTTAGCAAAGCAAACCGCAAATCATCATCAGCAACCCACGTTCGTCCACTGCTGGACATAGGTCTCCCCTAATGCACGCCACCGCTCCCGATTTTCGGCCACTCTCATCCAGCTCACTCCAGCCAGCATTCGAATGTCGTCATCCCATCTTGTAGCAGGGCTTCCAACACTACGTTTGCCGAGTCGCGGTCTCCACTCAAGGACCTTATGGCTCCAACGGTTGTCAGTTCTGCGGCTAATGTGACCAGCCCACTGCCACTTCAGTTTGCTAATTCGGTGGGCTATGTCGGTGACTCTGGTTCTTTGTCGGATTACATCATTTCTGATGTGGTCCTTCAAAGATACTCGTGTTGTTCTTCAAGAAAGGCGACAACCGCAAATATAAAATTGTAATGCTATGTATTTGTACTAGATTACCAAGTTATTTGTGCGGTTCACGGAACGAGACGAACTCGGTGCATTTTGTTTAGCAAAGCAAACCGCAAATCATCATTTTCATCATTCTCAGCCAATAGACGTCCACTGCTGGACATAGGCCTCCCCCAAAGTTCTCCACACAGATCGGTCCTGTGCCACCCGCATCCAATGGACTCCCGAGACCTTCACCAGATCGTCGGTCCACCTGGTGGGAGGCCTGCCAACCACCATCCTGCATGGGGTGCAAGTGGTCCCTCTCAACATCTTACGGGACCAAAGTCAACCTCACCTGCACGTGGCGCACCCTGCTGCACAACGGAAGAGGCTCTGGCGTACCCCACCAACCCGCACTGGGCCAGCGTGGTGGGTGTAGGCCCAAATCCCCCCCTATGATTAGTAGGACCAACACAAACCGCAAATATAAAATTGTAATGCTATGTATTTGTACTGGATTACCAAGTTATTTGTGCGGTCGGTCGTGTTTATTTTCTACATCGCGATGACGAGATTTTTTTCCAAACAATGACTACCAGAAGTCCAATTTGTAAATGGTGCTTAGTCATGGATACTCTATTGAAATCGTGACTCTATTGTGGAGCGTCCCTCGGGAACGTCTGCCACTGCGCCCTGCTTGGGAAAGTGTGTGGAACTGACTGAGAGTGAGACAAGGTTTTTTTTTTATACGATAGGTAGCAGACGAGCAGGCGGATCACCTGGTGGTAAGCAATTGCCGCCGTCCATGATGAACACATGCAACAAGTGCGCTGCTAATCTTTTATCCCCTTCCCCCCCGATTGGCCTCCAAACTTTGTTATGTCAAACTTGCATACACTTTATAGAATAATTTTCTAGCAAGTTTGTTGCTTCGGAACTAGAAAGTTTGATTTAACCTTGCCTCAAGTTTATACACTTGCCACGGCAAATTTGAGACAAAGCTTTATGTTTGATACATCAAACCTATCGCAAGTCAGTTTCAAGTTTAAATTGTTATCTGGGTATCGATCAGAAAGTATTACCACCTATTATAAGTAGGTATTATGTCAGTTTACGTACGGCCTTCAAACATTAGCAGCAAAATTCTTGCAGTGTAACAAACCAACAGTTACCGTCATTCTCAAATTGAATTTTCCATTCACCCGCCAAGTTCAAGGGTATGGAAATGACAATAGTCAAATACAATAAAATTTGTTTGATAGGAAGTGTGCAATCGGCTCGAATTCAATCAATTTCATGGTTGAAGGTCACCTAAATATCGAAGAACTGGCCTACCTGCAACTAAGAAAGGCTAGTGCCATAGCTTGAGTTAACTGGCTAATCTAAACGTGAGTGGAATGAATCAGGAAATCTCACCTTCTCACTTTTACTTCAACTTGCTAGTTCATTTTGTTAGTCAATTCAGCCAATTAGGAAATGGACTCCTGAAACTCCAGAAGACTTGTATAGTTACGCGTTGACGACCCAATAAATGAAGACGAGTAGGGGACCAATCATACTTAGAATTCAATTATTTAACAATCTTGTCTCTGCTTTGGTAAATAATTTTAGTGTAATTACTTTGTAGGTATACAACACGACCCGGCGTTGTAAGTATTTTTTATACTAAGACCTAAATAAACTCGTTGGCCTTGACTAAATATAATACCCAAGAATGAATGTTCTAAACATACGTAAACACACGACTTGGCTTCACTCACGGAACCGCAACTTTATTCGCAAAGTTTCCCTTAAGTTAACTATTGACTCAAACAGAGCGTACAGTCACACACACATCAGGTTGCCACAACCTGTCAAATTTCCACAATTGGGTATTTGACTAAATTTTTTTATGTGTTTAATCAAAAGACGCCTCAATTTAAGAAACATCGTTGAAAGAATCACTTGATTCTCATTTGAATTACCTGAGATATCACAACTTTAAGAGCACATATTTTGGGCAAGCCCAAAAACGCTCTATACAAATGGCTATTGTATTGTGACGTCACAACGCAAACTCTTGTATGCGCGTCTAGTAAATTTTGTATGGTAGCTATATCAAATGTTTCGTTTAAGTAAATGGTTTTATAATAAAAGTTGGTGGAAAATGAACGGGTAGTTCAATGATATAATTATTATTTTTTAATTTTATACTTAAAAAATGGACTTGCCTATGAAACTTTGAATGCTCACAAAACCAGCTAGACGATACATTTTTAACTGAAAATGTTGGCCATTGGTTGTTATTTACCAATATTTTAATAGAGTATCAATATTTTTTACTAAATCGAGATTAGTCAAATACCCAATTGATATTCAACCTAATGTGTACGTCGTTAGATTAGAGTCGATTGAAGAAATTTGACAGTTGAATACTTTGATGTGTGGCTGTAGGTACGTGCCTACAACCGGCTAAGTGAGTGGCAGCGAAATCGCGCCGGAGACTGGACGCAGCGATTTGGAAATCCCCACCAAAAACTAAGTACCTAATTCCATATTTTACAAATCTTGACGGTTTTGGAGAAGTTCGGTTGGTTAAATTATAAACCTCAGACGTTGCAAACTGACAAATGCGGGAAACCACCAAATACCTAGGTCGGAAATTCGGTCAGCAGAGAATCTTCATTTACAAAATTTTTGACAAATTAATGCTGATTCTGTACGAGTAAGTGGAATGGAGAAGTTTCAATTTGTAAAGACTACTTACGTCTATTTAAATACAGACGCTTTCCAGTTAAGTGTGAAAAGCTTAACAAAACTAAAAACGGCTAGTAGACTTACGCAGCAATAAAATTACCGTTGCAAATCTCCGTCCGGCAATGTCTAGACTAACAAATCGTAGGGGAAGTACGTACAAAATGACATGGTGTTTTGTTTTTTAATCATATTTATTTCTTTAATGCCACTATTTTCAGTCTCAATTGTTTACAGTCATTTGAGGTTTATTGGCTATCAGTAACACAGTCTTTCAATCAAATAGGAACTATAATAAAATATTTATTAAGAAAAACATTAACATCTAACAAAAACCATTTTGTCCGTATAGTATGGACAAAATGGCATACAAGGTATGGACATAATGACATACACATTTTTAGGAACAAAGTTCACAAGTAAATCGCTTTGTCTTCTTTGAGACATCAGCACATGACGCATGAGCCCAAAGGGAACAAGTCATACATCTTAACAAACCTTCGCCGGGCTTAGAACGGGAAAAAAGGTCATTACAATAAATGCAAGCGCAGTCACTGTCATCGTCATGTTGCATCTCATATAAGTCTTCGCTTCCTGAGCAGTTGTATGTCAGGGCCGCTGTACGCTGCCTCTGTGGTCTCAACAATACCTTCTCTGATTGTTGAGGGTTTTTGGAAGCAGGAATATACCATACATACCTATGTCGTTTTGTCCATTTCATGTGTATGTCATTTTGTCCAAAAATTACCAAAATAAATAAAAAATCACAATTCAATCAAATCACTAATGATTGCAAAAAAATTAATCGGCATCACTGGGTACAGGCATAATTTATCGATTTTAACACACGTAATTACAAATAACAACCAATAACTCGCCAGAAAACAGGAGAAAACCATCTGTGAAATAAACTTTTGAAAGCGAGAAACACGTTCGTACCGGTTGTTGCGGCGATACTGTGTCAATGGCGCTCAACTTTTGACAGGATATTAAATGTGGCTGCTGTCATGTGGTAGAGGCACGGAAACGTAGCTAAAACCCCCCATTTTTGAAATAAGGCCACTATGTCATTTTGTCCATATATGTCATTTTGTACGTATTTCCCCTAATGTTTAGGAGTAGGTAGTTTCTACTCGTAAACCTGCCAAGTGCGAAGGCAAGAAACAATCAGAAAACACCGGACCGGCAAAGAATCACAGACTGATCATCGTTGGATTTGTTAGATATCTCCAGCAAACGCATTTATTCCAACAAACTGTGACGTTAAAGAGTTACCTACTTAGGTACATATACTTAGTTTCTATTCGCAGAAACTTCCGTATGTTTACTATCAGCTTAGACGCAACGAGCAACAAGACAACGGAAAATGCCGGCCGGCGGATTCACTCGGCCATTACCGTTGGAAATACCCAGCAATTTTAGTTACATCAATTTAAACAATCATCATGAGTGTGAGGTAATACACTTAATCGTGCATACGATACCTTAGCAAATGTTTAATTTTGGTGCAAAAAGATAAGGTCCAGATTAAAAACTGTTTATGAAAGACTAGTGGCCCGCCCTCGCTTCGCTTCGGTATTTTAATTTTTTGAACAAAGTAGAATTCACAACAATCAATTTTGGTGATCGTAAACCTTAATTTAATTTAATGAAGGAATCTCAAAAAGATTTGATTTAAAAAATGCTAGAAACTCTATAACTTTACTTTGTCAAATTGAATCAGTTCCCCCGTTCACCCCTCTAGGGGTTGAATATGAAGAAACCGAAAGCACCCCTTTAAAGATTGAAGAAAAAACAATACCAAAATCACTTTTATAAAATTTCTATGCAAAGCCTAAGTACCAATTTTCAAGATTCTAGCTTCAAAAAATTTTAATACTTCGTTTCAACCCTCTTTTCCCCCCTTTTTAGGTTGAAGAAAAAAATAAAGCCCAAATACCAAGTTTCAAGACTCTAGCTTTATAATTGATAATACGGCGTTTCATCCCCCTTTCTCCCCTTTTTAGATTGAAGAAAAAATGCCGAATTGAGTTTCATTACATTTGCATGCAAAGCCCAAATACCAATTTTCAAAGTTCTAGCTTTAAAAATGACGAATCTTCCATACGACCTTTTAACCCCCTTTCACCCCTTTGTAAGCTGAAGAAAAAAAAAATGCTGAAATAACATTCATTTAATTTGTATGGAAAAACCCAAATACCAATTTTCAAGACTCTAGCTTTAAAAATAATAAATCTCCCATACATTGTTTTAACCCCCATTTCACCCTTTTATGGCTTGAATTTAAAAAAAACTGAAACAGGTCAATTTTTATTTTTGATCATCAACCATAATCCAAATTTTCAAATCTCTAACATCTAAATTGAAAGACTTTCATACTAACGTAAACCCCCCCTTTCACCCCTTTAGGGGGTGAATTTTGCAAAACCCCTTCTTAGTGCGCCCCCTACATAGTATGAACTACCTATGTTTCAAATTTCATGATTTTAGGTCCAGTAGTTTTGGCTGTGCGTTGATAGATCAGTCAGTCAGTCAGTCAGTCAGTCAGTCACAGGCCGAGGCGTTACCTCTTTATTAATAGTATAGATTTGAATTGGATTTCTTCGGACTCATCATGAGGTAGTAACAGGAAAATTATACTTAAAACCATTAGGTTTTACGTAACCATTGGGTTTTAGAATAGTACCTAATAGGTACCTACTTGCCTACATTAGTAGGCAATTACTTCATGATCGTTAATAGATAATAATTCAGTATTTTTGTAATGTAGTTTCATAATAAAAATGTGAATCATACCTACAACCAACATATTCTCACTGATCGAGTTCTGATATTTTACCAACCTACTTAAAAGTTTCTTATTTAACTTGAACGGAAATCAAAAAATGTTAACGACTTTGAGTGACCAGCACCTTGTTCGTAATAATATGCGTCCGTATTTTGACTTTTCCAAAAAACCTGATGGTTAATTACGAACACAGCAAAAAATACACCAAACCGGGTCGAAGCGATTATTTCATACATCTACGGATCTACCTACACATTATGCGGCTATATTTTTTATTTAATTTATTTTACGTATAACTCACAAATATTTAGGATGTCACTGGCTACCTCTGAAAAGGGTTTTAAAAATCAAAAAGGGTCACTCACATTTAAAAAGGTTTGCGTAAATTTCAAAATACGAACACAGGAACGCACTCCACAAGCGTCCGAGTAGCGGAACGTAATCACCGTGACTGCAGCGGAGTTGGTGAGCGGAACCCTTTTATACCGGCCTCGGACAGCGTGGTCGGCAGATTTCCCTGAGAGGACTTCAGTGTTCAGGAATTGGTTTTCTTCCTTGCGAGGCGTATACTGCCGTCCTTAGCATAGTTGCAGTAAGTCGGCATTTTGACAAAACTGAGTTACATATACAGCCGTGATCACGATAACGAGATCTACATTTTCGTCTAATCCATTTGTTTGTATCGTTTTTCAATCCAAATTTAGCATTTAGAAATTTGCAGTAAGTCAGGCATTTTTGTTACTTTACTTAGCATAATTACAGTGGGTACACTTAATGCAAACTTTTTATTCAGAGTCACTTAGCAAAACTACAGTAAGATATATATACTGTTTTCTTTCTTAGTAGGCTAACATATTACTATATTAGTGGTCTAGTCTTAAAAACAGTATGATGCGTTACTGTACTTATGCTTAGTAGATCTCATAATCATTACCTTCAAGTTACATAACATAAAGACAGTAAGATGACGTGATACTGCATGTATGCTAAGTAATGATTGAAATGTAGGATCCAAATTATACTTACCATAAAAGCAGTATCATGTGATACTGCGTTTATGGCAGTATCAGTATTGAAATCTAACTTAAGTTCGAGTTCACCGTCAAAAGAAATGATATCTATACTCTGATTCATAATCATGTAAAGTAAACTGACAGATGAAAATGACAAGTTTCTATGCATTTTGACATTTTGCATGTGTTCCGATTCAGTTCCGATCACAGAGTACATTGTATTATGTTCCGATCTTCGGCCACTCTCATCCAGCCTTCGAATGTTATCATCCCATCTTGTCGCAGGGCGTCCAACACTACGTTTACCGAGTCGCGGTCACCACTCAAGGACTTTATGGCTCTAACGGTTGTCAGTTCTGCGGCTAATGTGACCAGCCCACTGCCACTTCAGTTTGCTAATTCGGTGGGCTATGTCGGTGACTCTGGTTCTCTGTGGGATTACATCATTTCTGATGCGGTCCTTTAGAGAAACTCCGAGCATAGCCCTTTCCATAGCTCTTTCAGCGACTTTGAACCGGTGGATTAGTCCAGCCGTGGGTTTCCACGTCTCGGCACCGTAAGTCATGACCGGGAGGACGCACTGGTCGAAGACTTTCGACTTAAGACTTTGAGGGATGGGTGACGGGAAGACTTGGCGAAGCCTACCAAATGCTGCCCAGACTAACTAAATTCTTCTGTTGGGTTCTCTCTCGAAGTTGTTTCTGCCTAATTGTAGCGTTTGTTCTAGATAGACATATTCCTGAACAACTTCGAGAGGTACTCCATTAACAGCGACCGGTCTCAGATCAACGAGCTCGTTGAACATGACCTTGGTTTTATCCAAGTTCATCCGAAGACTGATGTGTTTGGAAGATTCAGCCAGGCTGCTCACCATCTCATGTAGGTCATGTAAGTTTTCCGCCAAGATGACGATGTCGTCTGCGAATCGTAGGAGTGGTATGTAGGGGAGACCTAGGAGGGTTGTGACAATTTTGACTTCAGAGGCCATTTGCTATCTCGCTAACTCCTATAGGTAGAAAGAAATCGTCATTGTCACAACTCGCCTCTGTCACAACCCTCCTAGGTCTCCCCTACTCGCCATTAATATTGATTCCGCGCTCTTTTCAGTTTAGCGTTTCGAACATGTCCTGCAGCGCAGCGGAGATGGGTTTCGGAGATATAACATCTCCTTGTCTCACAGCACCTCGCAGCAGGACAGGCTCAGTTTGCCCATTTTGGAATTTTTCATTTACGAATTATTTAAACATCTAAAAATGGCATCCAACCGCTTTAATATAATTCGTGAAAGAGAAATTAAATTTTTACTACTATTCAATAAAATACTCTAATAAATAGTTAAAATTTATAAGGTTACTAAGCATAAAAACAGTAAAAACACACTTACTGTGTTTATGCTAAGTGATCTCTAGTCGAGATTTTTAAGTGATACTTAGTATAACAACAATAGTGAATTTATTTTATGTTTAAATTAACGGACATTACTTTTTTATACAACAATACATAGGTGCTAACGCCCTCTTTCATTTAAAGTTACAATCACTGTGATCTGATAATAAACTAAGGAGTTATGGAAGATTTTCGCACCAAAACTTTAACCGCGTTTTTCTCGAAACCGTCGAGAGCGTACTTACTGCAACTATGCTAAGGACGGCAGTATAGGTCTCCGGAGGTGCTTATTTCACTACTGCTCACCAATAGTTATGGGGTTTACTATTGGGCACGTTGATTGGAAATTAGTAAGGTACCGTTTTATTGGCCTAAATTTTAAAAGGGTTGACCTACGTTACGAGTAAGTGTGAGTTTAACAGAGGCATTATGAACCAATTAAAAATACTTATTTTGGATCATCATCAATCCAAATATGTATTTTAACTGACTGCATAAAGGAAGGAAACGGACGGAGGAGTCGGACGGATCGAAGGAGACGGACCCCAAGGAGAGTTAGGGGAAACTCGCCCGAGAATTCCAAGATATTTTTGCTCGTCACTGCTGTAACCTAACTTCATCAATATTTTTTCGTTTAGTAGAGTTCAGTCAGTATTATCATCACATAAATATTGGTTAGGTAAAACAGTAACCGGCCAAAAAATCCTTAAATTCTCGGGCGAGTTTCTCCTAGCCCCAAGGAGGACAGGGGTCCGATTGGCGTGCAAAGACAAAATGATCGACTACCCTACGCTACTGAATACAATTTAAGTAAGTAGGTATCTCATTGTATTGACGACTATTTTTGGCACTTTTATGTATAACTAGCTTTTACATGCGGCTTCGCTCGTGCCCCCCACTTCCCTAAAATGGGGGTTGAGAAAGGGGCAAGTAGTAAAGGCTACTCCATCCCTTCAACTATCTCGACTTAAAATATCACGTCAATTCGTCCGCTCCGTTTTGCCGTCAAAGAAAGATAAACATACAGACAGACAAGACTCTTTCCCATTTATCAGATTAGTATGGATTTGAAGTAAGGCCCCCCCGGGCCTGCACCATGTGTCGTGAAAACCTGATCACATTGAATGTTATTATCATGTGTTAAATTTTATTTCTGTAGTTAAGTAGTGCTAATATTTCGGTACCATAAGCACCTAAGTATATTGTATCAGCCCTATATGTGTCGTCTCGTCACGGCCGCGGTGCCGGGGTCGTTAAGCCGTCGGCCCTGGCGCTGGCCCAGCCAGCCGGAGACGGAGGACGCGGCCCTGGCTGTCTGGGAAGGCTGACTAACTGGTCTGACCTAGCTACACCTAGAGCCCTAGCAAAAATACAGGGTAGGTAGTTAATCTATGACTTTTTGAAATTCATAGACAATTTTTTCGACTCCCCATAATGCCGTAGTTTAGTTTGGACGGGCCTCGTATCATTTGAGGCCAAACTGAAGTGAGGACACACTGCACTACTACACTTCATAATCATTCCCAGAAAAATACTCTTAGGTACCAACTGCTGGACTGTCTAGTCTTGTCTTTCCTTGTTGGCTTTCGCAACCAGACCACCTGAATCATCATTTATTTTTCGCTACTCGCATCCAGCTCTTGCCAAAGTAAAGTAAAACGCCCTCAAGCCATCTTACGCAGATCGTCCCTCCATTTGGCTTGACGGCGTTCTACTCTACATAAAGTGGGTAAAGTACTTTTATCGAATTCTGGTTACAAGTTCGAAACGTGCAGGTTTCCTGTTTTCCCTCACCGCCGAGCTAATGGTAGAACTACTCACATGTTAGTTATGAAAAATCCAGAGGTGCATTCTCGAATTCGCACCACGAACCCCCACATGAAAGGCGCATTCTTATCCACTGAGATACCATCGCTCAATAAGCTGGTTAAGAAAGTTTTTTTTTATGAGATAGGGGGCAGTCGAACCGACGGATCACCTGATGGTAAGCGATTACCGCCGTCCATGGACACCCGCAACACACGCTCGCTTTTTGAACACAATTCATTCCATTGTTTGAAAAAAAGTCTATCCCGTATCATAACTGGTAACTCTACTGTGTACCTTCAGGTGTCTATAGGCAGCGGCCACCAGGTGACCCGTCTGATCGTCTGCCACCACCTTTCACATAAAAAAACGAAGGAAGGTCCCAAATTGACAGCCCTAAGGCCAAAATTTAGTAGACTATTTAGAAAGCGTAACCCGAGAGCGTAGTTGACACCTCCAAAACTTGGTAGGTAAGAGGTATTATTCCTACCTATTATTGATAAAGTACCATACCAGGTACCAGTTTTACACGTTTGTTCTGCTGTGTGAGTTTTTCTTTTGTTTTTTTTTCACTATTGTGTCAGTGACAGACAGAGCACTGTCTGTCGTAGTAGGTCGTAGAATCACAAATGTGTTATGCCAACTACTATATCACACTACTCCCTAAGTAGGGAGGACCTTGAAGTTGACCATCTTCTTCTTCTTCTTCTATCTATCTATTCTACCTATTTACTCTTCTTCTTCTACAAGGCTTATAGGTAAACCGAAAACACGAAACGCTTGTGCGATGTAATTGGACACTTACGGTCCCAAAGCGAAGTGAGGGCGGGCCACTAGTACCTATCCTAACTAATATTATAGGAATGCGAAAGTAACTCTGTCTGTCTGTCTGTTACTCTTTCACGCCAAAACTACTGAACGGATTTAAATGAAATTTGGTATATAACAGATGATCTAGATCCTGAGAAAGAACATAGGCAAATTTTTTTTGCGAAAAGGGGGTTAAAAGGGGGGTAAAAAGTTACTTTTCCACGCGGACGAAGTCGCGGGCGGCCGCTAGTTAGTAAAAGATAGATGAAGATAATTAATAATAAGATTAAACTGTGAGAAAAGGTTCCTGAGATGCTTCTTAGGCATGTCATGGTCTTCACATCGCCACGTAAGGTATCTAATTAGGACAATTAAATGTTAAAGCTAATAAAAGGCTGAGACATGGTCTTAATTTATTGCTTTCAATACCGAATTGTCATTCATTAATGAGTGGGAATTCCCACATTCCACTCACCTTATTTTACGTCGTACTACCTACCTGTTGATGACAAATACTTTAATATGAATGATGATGACGCGAATGGCGTAAAAGGGGCTCGACCTCCGCTAGGAGTAATATTGCTCTGTGGGCTCGACTCAATGGTCATGTGCAATATAAGTAGGTACACAACATCATTCAAATATGAACCTTAAAGTCCTATCATAAGAGTCGGGGTGTTTTCATTTTATTGCAAGCGACTGACCAAGTACGATTCTCGCAATGCAATCCTAAATCATGCCATTCATAAAATCGCTACATTTCATTGATTTAACCGTGGGAGAGCCACGCTACGGCATGAATGGTCTGCTCGACTAGATTGATACCACGGCCTCAAAAAAGACCGGCATGAAGCAGCGCCTGCGCTGTGTTTTGTCGGTGAGTGAGGGAGCCGGTAATCCAATTGCGAAAAGGGCGTTTAAAGTTGGCAGCGAACTTGTGACTCTACGGGTGTTTGGTGTGCGTGCAGGTGTCTATGGGCGGCGGCTATTGCTTCCATCAGGTGATCCATTTGCTCATCTGCCACCTATCACTTAAATAAATTATCTGGGCATTATGATTAAACTGCTAGTTGTATCTTCTGCTTAGTTTATGATGCTGCGGATCGTAATGTTTATTTATTTATATTCTCTTTGATGCTGCCTAGCGGCCTTTTGGAGGTGAATGGAAAAACCAAACTACGCTTATCTTCACACCTCAAAAGTAAACTAAGTATAAGTAAGTAAGTACTAAGCGGTTTAATATTACCTACCTTTACAAACATCACCACTATTTGCTTCGTAAAAGTTTACTTTGAAACCTATGAAGTGGCTATTGCTGTTGTTTTTACATAGGAACTTTAACATTCTAAACATTAAGAAATACGTTGAAAAGTACTGAAATTGGTTGCAGCTGCAACTTCATGCTTAAAATTAGGTAATTTTATTGGAATATGTAACAAAAAAGTCATTTAAATGTATATATTTCAAAACATTGTATTTGTATAAAAAAAAATCTTTGGCTGTATAATATGTAAGGCAAGTGCCACAGTCATTAAAAACTGAACTGTCACAGCTGTTGAACTGTCACTTTTGTCAATGAATGGTTGTTCGTTCAAGTTGGAATCAACTTTCTTCTTTTATTATAATAAAAAGTTGTTAAATGCATGATAATGTGAATATTTAGTTTTAGATATACTAGCTGTTATAGTTACTCGTTTGTTGTGATTACAATGGGCGACAGTAGCGACTCTGAGGAGTTTTATGATGCCGAAGAGTTCACTCCAATCAAAGGTTCCAAGTGAGTAACGAAATGTTTACTTAAACGCCTTGTTTCGAGGTTTATTTACTAATTTACAGTCTTATATAGTTGCCTACTTGAAGGTGGAGTATTTAGAATTGTTGGATTGTTGGAGAATGGGTGAGAAGTTTGTGTATGATAAGTTATTGGAAAGGTCATCTTTGTATGAGTGTGTATGGTTGAAAATGTTGAATGTGAGATTTATGGTCGTCCTTGAAGCTGGCGACAGGTCGCCGCAGATAAGACAGCCGTCAGCAGTCATGCGAAACCATTAGCATTCTATATGGATTGATTGGTTTGGTTACCTTGTGCCTTTCGAGACTATTTGGGTGATGCCATGGGATGGGAGTGTCCCATATTGTTGTATGTGTGGTTTGAAGTAGCCACTTTCAATAGACCTAATTAATCTTAGTACATGACCTGGAAAGAAGCAATCTCAACTACATTGTATGTATTGTTATTGACATAAACAAAATGATAAGTTGCACATATTTAATTGGAATATCTAATTATCTACTTTTCTAATAGTACCATACTTTGTAAGTGTCTAAATACCTAACTTAATATTTCACTGCAAGTGTATCAAATACTTCTATAGAATTCAAATGTAATCATTATTTATACTGTGGAGATTTTTGGGAATAATAGGTAGGTAGTCTTATTCTGCACATTAGGCATTGAGATACTACGAGATAAAGCTTCAAGAAAAAATTGCTAGAATGAAAAAAAAAGTGAATAAGTACAGGGAGCCACACATCAGGTTTACCACAACCTGTCCAATTTTCTCAATTGATATTCAACCTAATGTGTATGACAGTCAGATGAGAGTTGATTGAATAAACTCAGCAGTTTTGTAAATTTTGATGTGGTGCTGTACTTACTTTATGTTGTTGGGATTACTTTTCTACTTGTACTCTTCAACTATATTCCATATAGGTAAATAAATAGATAATTATTACCAACCTTATAAGAAATACTATTTTCATTTCAAACTCCAAATAGGTATGCAAATGAACTTTAAAATACTTTAAATTTCAGGAGATCATCAGTTTGTAAAAATACCAGTGCTGACAGAGACAGACTCAGCAGATAAGGGGAAAAGTATAGCAGTAAAAAGTCCAGATACAGCATCACAAGCAACAGGCAGCTCTTTAACAACAGAAGTTGCACAAAATGAAAATGACCGAACTACTGTTAAAAGTGTTTGTATTTACATATTTATTTTAGTTTAGTCTCTTAACCCTTAACTGGTTTAGAGGTCCATGTGACATTATCACTTTGTAGCCTGAAATGTGAATAGGTTAAGACTTGTGTTGGACACAAGCCTTTACCACAAATTCCACATTAGCAAACTATGGTAACACTTGTGTGGTGGACAGGTTCAGTGAGTTACAGAAATCAAAACTCAATTTTGTTTTTTTTATTGCTGAAGTAGGCAGACGAGCATGCGGCCCATCTGATGGTAAATGGTAACTGTCACTCATAGACAACAACAATGTTGAGCTTGCTTAAAACATGGTTACATATAAGCTACAAAAGTAGCTATATATTTTTTTACAGTTCCTAGCAGCTTATATCAAAAGTCCACATGTTGAATATTACACAAACATCCAGGAGCTATCAATATGATGTATATTTTTAGGACTTTCTATGTCGAGAAAATTATATTTTATTTTTAAATTTAAAATATAATGTATAATATCCTAGTTACAAAGTTTTAAGGGCCAAGTTATATTATTAATATCAGGGCAGATAAGGTGTGTTGCATTTTTGTTTTTAACACTTCACTGGGCATCTGATTTTCTGCTTCAATGGAAAAATAGAAATGGAGTGAAGAAAAAAAGTTAATTTGACTAGTTGTATTATGCATGCACATAATTATGTTGCGTTGCAATCTCTGACACCCTTTTGATGTTGTTAACTAGTGTTATGAGTGTCAAGTATTAGTATTATGAGTTCTGTGTTCGTGTTGTAAACATGGGTTTAACTGTTAGTAAAGATGATAATTTTTCTTTAGTGTTTTTGAAATTACATTGTAAACTACTGCTAGCTAGCAGTGGTTTTAAAGCCAGCTACTTAAATAATAAATTGTAGTAAATTTATTAAGAATTTGTGTAATTTTTTTTATCAGCTCTATATCATTTCTGAAGTAAACGAAATATTTTTTTGTAAAAACATTTCTTCATACACTTGGTAAGGTAATTCAGCAGTTTTTCTTCTTGTCTTTCATTATCAATTTAAGAGTTCCCAATTGTGAAAAGCATCGACAGCATAAAGTCACAAATGCGCTGCCAACCTTTTGACTCCTTTTCACTCCCAATTGGGCCCCCGGTACCTTCTCACATCGCAGACGCTACTTCACGCCGGTTTTCTATGAAACCGAGGTATCACTCCGATCGAGCTGGCCCATGCCGAGTGCGTGGCTTTTCCAGAGTGAAATTGGCGAGATTTCAGTTAGAGTGACCCCACACTAGCGTCCTGTGAGCGTTGGCGTCTTCCTCGCCGCGTAGACGCAACGCCTAATACGCTTGTGTGGGGAGGTCGCCGTCAAGACGCCATCGCTGAAAGCACGCTAGTGTGGGGTCACTCTTGAGCAAAGGTCTGCTTTTTTACCCTTATTCCTTCTTGCAGGTGGTGCAAGGACGCCGCAGGTTCCAGGAGCTCCGGCGCTGCATGCAGACGGAGGAGGAGGACGAGGGCGTCGCCGCCGACGCCGCCGGCTCTCTCGACCACCAGACCTTCACGCTGGAGCATCCATTCAAGTAAGTATTATCTATATAAACTATCTATCTATACTCTTTATAAAGAAATAACTTCTATAGACAATGACAAGGCTTATAGGTAAACCGAAAACACGAAACGCTTGCGCTATGTAATTGAGCACAGCGACATCTATTAGTTCATTTCGGAATTACGGTCCCGAAGCGAAGTGAGGGCGGGCCACTAGTTTATATATTAAGGTAAACTCTATTGACATCAAGCAAGTTTATCCGAAAATACGAAACATTACGTGATGTAACCGACGCCTAGCGCCATCAGTTGCTCAAGTTTGGAACTAATAAAATTTAAAACATTGAGGTCGTCAATATCAAATACCTATCCTACACTATACCATGTATGGTATGCTACTTATATAAGTAAAACAATTTAAGGCATACTGAAAATTATGTAGTAAAATACGAGTAGGTATAATAGCCAAGCGTCTACCCTACCCAAGTTCATATGAAGTGATTGCAATTTTCATCGAGTTGTTTCTCATTGTTTTAGAATTATAGCGCACGACACAATGAGTCTACAAAGTATGACGTCACTGGGCAGGATCGGAAGAATACTAAGCGGAGCGGCGGAATCACATCGTGAGTAAACTGTCACCAATAAATACAGGGTGTACCTACCTGTGGACATTTACATCCTTTTAACTACGTATGCTATTAATTATTCGAAACAACATTGAATATTGTTCTATGACTTGGAATTCTTATAAAATAATTCAGCTATTCATACTAATTCGGTCACGTGACTTTTCATTTTGGAGTTGAGAAAATGAACCCTCCTGCTAATATCTAAGGTCACATATGTTACACCTGATGTTAATTTCTGAGGAATATTGAATTTACGGACTGCCCCGAAAGTTAGATCTCGATTAATATGAATAGCAATTTTAATATAATACTAGCAACCAAACTTATAATGCATCAAGAAAGTCATGAAATTAATTAATGAATGAAATGAAATGAAATGAAGCCCCATTGGTTATAATACTACTATGGAACTCTGTAATAGTTCCTCAAGAATACATTTCAGGACTTTATTGACAGAGTATAAAATATTTTCGTTAAAATGATGTGAAAATGGTAATAACATTTGTTTACAGCTAATATTCGTGACGCCGCTCCAGCGCCATCTGTATCTTCGCGGGAACCATCGACAACATCTGACGATCCTCTCACCACAGACAATAGAAATCAAAACGGTAAGAATGTTTATATTTTACTAATAATAAGTACCTAGTGCCTGTAGTCACGTCTATGATATTAAATGTTGCATTAGATTCTATTATCAGGGAGATCCACGCGACTTTTATCGGCAAATCACTCGTGATCCAACAAAGAGCTGAAAAAAGAACGGTTGTTTTTTTTTTATTTTATTCAAGACTTCGCCCTATTTGGATTATCAGCGAATCTGTTGTAATGAATAACAAATAAGTGTAAAAAAATATATTTTCAATCTATCGCCGGTCATTGTTGAACGTAGGCTTCCCCAAAAAGCGTCAACCAACTACGTGATCCTGTATTGTACAGTGGCCAGCACATCAAGTTACTACAATCTGTCAAATTTCCTCAGTTGATATTGAACCAAACACGTTTGACATAAAAGTGAGGTTCGATTGAAGAAATTTGACAGATTGTACCTCTAGTAACTTGATGTGCAGGCCACCGTACTTGTATAAATTGTGTAATGAACTGACCGTGTGTGACCGAGGAAGAGCCACGCTTCGGTTTAAATGAATCGGCTCGACTGGAATGATACATACCACGGGCTCACAAAAAAACCGATATGAAGCTTGCTGTTTCGAGATTGACTAAAAGGGTACCGGAGGCCCAAAAGGGGATAAAAGGTTGGCAGCGCACTTGTGACTCCGCTGGTGTTGCGTTGCGGGTGTCTATACGCGGCGGTAATCTCTTACCAACGGGTGATCCGTCTGCTCGTCGGTCACCTATCACATAAAAAGGAGTTAAAAGGTTGGTAGCGCTTTTGTGACTGGTGACCATTGGTGTTGCGGGTTACTTATGGTCGACGGCAATCGTTTCCATCAATCATTACCATCAGGTGATCCGTTTGATCGTCTGCCACATATGACATAAAAAAAATCTGTGTGAGGTGCATTTAATCTTAGTGGCCCGCCCTCTCTTTGTTTCGCGACAGTAGTTCCACTGTCTACCAATAGATGGCGCTGGGCATTGATTGTATCGCGCAAGTAATTCGTGTTTTCGGTTTACTTATAAGCCCTGGCGTGGAATATGAGATTAACCTCTTTATAAATAGTACAGATAGGCACACCCATGAATAGTAATTCAATAATAACAAAAGCTATAATAAGAATGTCAAATAAAATATTGGCTTATATCTGTTGTTATGTTATGGTCCTTGATTTCTCTTTTGTCCGTGTGTCCATGTTGTTACCGCTACAATACGAGATCGTATCTGGCATTGTGATTCATTGAAATTAGCGGCCTTATCAAATTGTTTGTCGAAATTATATTTTTGGAGCGCGTAAACTGCGCCTTGTTAGTTCGTGGTGTATTTTGGATTGTATCGGTGGTTTTAGCTGAGGAAATACTAAAGTTAAACAAAAAAACGTGAAATATGTACATAGATTAAGTAATTATTTTTTTAAATAAGTTCGTATGTGTGGCGTCGGGAGATGTAATAACACAACGGAAGTCGGTTCTTAACTGAATAGGGTTTTTGTACTGTCTTTTGAAAAGGTCATGTAATTGGTTGGACCTTGACCGTTTCAAAGACATTTCTAATCGTGACATTTACATTGTTTTTACACAAAACTGGAATTCAAGACCAAAAAATCAACTACAATGTTGCTACTGCAATAAAATGATCGTGCCATAGTATAGGTACCCCTTTTTTCTAAAAACACTCGCTGATGTAATTTATTTATTGGTAATTGTGATTCTATAATTTTAAAAAATAATTTTATTAACTTCTTTTCATTTAAATACAAGACACTTTAATAAAAACTTAACCATCCGTAATTTTAGTGTTCAAAGATGGTATTGACGTCGGAGGCCAAGACCCACTTTGAATCGTTGAGCCAGCGTAGTAGTAGTAGTAAAGATGGTATTGCGCTTGTAACACTTCAGGTGTTAATTGTAACGGCTTAACAAAATAAACCCCTGATTAGAGTTATTTTTTAAACTTACTTAATGCTAGAAATACCTATTCTACTAAATATAAACAAATATTGACCGAATATAAAATAAATAACAAACACTAAACTAATTAAACATAAAATATACATTCATCCTAATATCCAAATATGCACATTATTTACAATTATCAAAACAAAATAAAATCGGGTACAACTGTATGTTTATCAAATCACGCAGCGAGCGCGTGAGACAGGTTTTGTCGCGGAGGGGTCCTCGGCCGCGGGGTCCGACTGCAACACTTGCGACTGGACAGCTCTGAGGTCTGACGCTCGGCCGTTCTAGCTACGTCTAACGCAATCTACCTACCTAACTACAAAACTGTGTTCGCACATCGCGCGAATCTTATAGTTTTAATACCTAAATATTATTGTGTGTGTAATTTCCCCAAATTGGGTAAGTGCTGCAAAGTATTAATATTAACCTCCATTTAGTTTTAGTTGTATTAATTACTTAGTGATAGTTTCTGATAGTGTGATTGGCTGGTGGATGGATTTCGCAATATTATTGTACCTAATCATCTTCATATTTACATAATTCAAATCATTTATAGCTTTCAGTTGCGTACTCAAATCAGGCTTAATTAAATTATTATATTGCGAAATCCATTGGTGTTATAGTCTCATCTAGTAATAATACCTAATGAGTTTAATGTTGCCAATATTTTATAATAAAGAAAAAACCTTCCGTTTTCATACTTAAATAAATTAATAATAATATTATTAATAAAGTAAAGGCAATTTCTCTGTTGGTTTAGAGCGGGTGCTAGTATTTTCATAGTACCACCTTTTTAAATATTTATAAGCTTAGTTGATTATTGTTGTACGCCTCATCATTGATCACTATTCTTGCTAATCATCTCATCATTATAGTCCTAATCGTCATCAACATCATCTTTCATCATCACTCTCACTTCCCATCATCCGCCCGCTTTGCATCAGGCCGCTTGCAGCTCATCCGTGGAATGTCGCAGCTAGACTATGAAATCGGGATATTAGTAAAATGTCAGGTTTCTACAATTCCAGGGACCTCCGCTCTGGTACCGAACAAGAACGTCGTCTGCTGTTGCCTACTACCAAACATCACCCCGACTACTCTTCCTGTTGACGGTTCCGCTCGAAAGACTGGGGACAAAACATCACGGATTGGGGACATTGGATCACGGACTCACCAGGACAGTGATGTTTATGATTGGGTTCTAGTTACCAACGGTTGTGAATGGACGTACCCACTCCCACTGTACCTAGCTTCTCTATTTTTTATTATAAACTTTGTTGACAAATAGCCTTTTATTGATTACCCTAGGTAAAATTGTCACATTGGCGCCTAGCTATAGGCTACATTCACAACCGTTGAGTAGTAAAACCCTCAACGCAATTAATAGTTTTCTTTGGTGCTGGCTCCTAACTTCGTAGTTTTAAGGTTGATTTATGCTAATTATTTACATATTGGAGTATGGTCCAATGTTATTTTTGTCTTTTTATAATTTATAAACATAGTCTGTAAGTTATTCTTTCAATTCTACCATACTCTAATTGTTCGCTTTTAAATCAGTAGTTACAATAGTACTTAATAGTACCTACCTATTGAGTAAATAGTTTGCAGCACATACCTACCTACTAAAAAAAAAAAAAAAAAAAAAAAAAAAAAAAAAAAAAAAAAAAAAAAAAAAAAAAAAAAATGACTTACCCTATTAAGTATCTTTCTCTGCAAAAATCGGAATTACAATACGAGGTTGAACTAAGAGGCGGAAGTGGCGATACCGTAATAGAACTTAGGAAGCAAATAGTGAAATTAGCTCCGCTATTGCCGTCTGAGGACGTGCTGGAATCCCACTTAGATCCTGCTGATGACCTGAAGACGGTAAAGGAGTTACTTCTAAGGTCTCAATATAACCTCGGTATTCTTTCAAAACAATTCGACAAAAAACTTATTTATTCGAACGGAGACTCTGCTGCACCACGTTTATCACCGTATCAATAGAATAACTATTTCTAAAGAGTTGATGGATAGTTACAAAAGTTGCAAATCTACCTTCAAATCACAATTTACTGAGCTATCTACATTTAAACAAGGTACCTCACAAGCAACCCCTTCTACCCGGGCGACTGAAAACCCACCAGATCTCCCTGCGATATCTGTCTCATGCGATCGAAGCTTATCTGCGGATCTTAATAAACTTAAATTCTCTGGCCAAACTTGTGTACACTCTTTCATACAGAGAGTGGAAGAATTTGTTCATTCTAGAGGAATACCCTTTGAAAAAATTCTTTCACTCGCATTTGAAATTTTCGTTGATGATGCACTTCATTGGTTTCGCTATAATAAAGACAAGGTAGCAACATGGCAGGAACTATGCATTCTTCTAAAAGAAGATTTTAGTAGTAAGGACTACGACTACCGGCTAGCTGCTGAAATCCGTTCACGCACCCAGGGTGACCAGGAAAACATTACAATTTATATTTCTATAATGCATGGCATGTTCTCACGCTTAAGCAAACCAATGTCTGAGGACGAAAAATTAGAAATTTTAATGCACAATATCCGCCCATGTTACGCTAATTCTCTAGCTGCGTCTCCTCCTATCGTATCTATTGAAAACTTAAGGTCAGTTTGCCGAAATTATGAAAATATTACAGCTAGATTTTCGCAATTTCAAGAACCACCGAGAGTTAACAGTAACACAGTTGCTCCTGAGTTTGCCTATAGAAATAAAACATCTTACGCTAATAATAATAAATTTAATGATAAATACAGAAGTTTTAATAACACAAGACTAAATAATAACAACTACAGTAATTTCAAAAGTAACCCTACAACTAGTAACAATAACAAAATTAATGCTATAGACGTTTCGGACCAACTTCAAGATGAAGTGGCCGCTTTGTACCTCGAACCAACAAAACCTACCTATATCTATTGCCCCAGGTGTAGATCGACTAGCCACTCCCTCGGTAAATGTAAACAACCACGGTTTCTGATCTGTTTTAAATGTGGCAAAAAGGATGTACGCTACCCAGATTGTCCAGAGTGCCATCCTCCCATGCACAAAAGTGACAACCAAAAAAACTAATTAGAAACGATTGGAGTGGTCGATCTAAAGAGTGGAAGGAATGGTTAAAATTCATTAAAAATTTCTTTACTTTTAACTCGATTGCCTCAATCGATGATAATAACCCAAACTTAGAAAAAACAAGACCTTACGTCAGTATTAATATTCTAAAGGACACCTTTACTGGATTGCTAGACACTGGCTCTTGCGTTACCATCTTAGGCAATGAATCTCATAAAAAGCTGCTTACTGCGGGATTCAAAATAATAAATAATGATAGTGTAGAATTTGTCGCTGCTGGTGGGGACAGGTTACAATCAGTAGGCTTCATTAACATTCCCGTTACCTTCCAAAATAAAACACATTACATAAAAGCATATGTAGTACCAAGTGTACAAAACCCTCTTATCCTAGGCATAGATTTTTGGAGAATTTTTGGTCTTTTTCCTAAACATCTAGATGCAGTTATGTTCTTAAAAGATACAGTTAAATCTAACACATTAAATACTAGCACTGTAGATAAACCGGCAATTCTATCATATAACAATCTCTCAGCTAGTGAAAAGTGCACGGCTGACACACTAATCACAAAATTTAGTGAAATCTCGTATGAAAAGAAAGGGCTTGGCCGTACGTCACTGATAACACATCCAATTGACACTGGGGATGCTGCCCCCATTCGTCAACGGTATTATCGTATGTCCCCCGAAAAACAACGGATCCTCGTTGAGCAACTCGATGATATGATCAGGGATGATGTTGTCGAGCCTTGTGAAAGCCCTTGGTCGTCTCCTGTTCTCCTAACCCCTAAAAAGAATGGTGAGCTGCGCTTTTGCCTTGATAGTCGAAAACTTAATGCTCTCACTAAAAAGGATGCATACAGCCTCCCATACATAACTGAGATACTTGACAACCTTCGCGATGCAAAATATCTTAGTAGCATTGACCTCTCAAAAAGTTTCTGGCAAATTTTAATACGAGAAGAGGACAGATGTAAGACTGCCTTCTATATTCCGACTCGCGGAACCTACCAATTTAAATCAATGCCCTTTGGATTGACTAACGCACCAGCTACGCAGCAAAGGCTAGTAGACTACCTCTTCTACGGACCAGAGTTTGAGAATAAAGTATTCGTCTATGTCGATGACATAATAATAATATCTGGAACATTTGAACAACATATATCGCTTCTCACAAAAGTCCTTGAAAAACTTAAAATAGCAAATTTAACTATTAATCTAGAGAAAAGTCATTTTTTTAGGAAGCAGTTAAAGTATTTAGGTTACATTATTGATATTAACGGGCTACAAGCAGACCCAGAAAAAGTGGAGGCAATAGTTAAATACCCTACCCCCACTAACCGTAAAGAAGTCAGACGTTTTATTGGTACTGCATCTTGGTATCGTCGGTTTATACCTAATTTTAGTGAATTAGCGTCACCCCTTAATA
>CM026284.1:0-26285 GCA_014851415.1 Cnaphalocrocis medinalis
GAGGCCTATGTCCAGCAGTGGACGTCTATTGGTTGAAATGATGATTAGATATCTTACATAGAAAAGGCCTAAGCTCTGTACATGTAATTTGTAAATTTTAAGATTCTGATGTCAAATATAGCGCGGGATATGCGTAGGAAGTATTACCCCGTTTCCCGACTTTTGCTTAACCGTGGGAGAGCCCCGCTTCGGCATGAATGGGCCGCTCGATTGGGGTGATACCACTGCTTCACAGAAGACCGGCGTAAAGCAGCGCGCCTGCGATGTGTTTTGGGAAATGGGTGGTTGGTTGGTTAAGGTTGGCAACTGGTGACTTTACTGGTGTTGCAGGTGTCTATGGGCGACAACAATTGCTTACCATCAGGTGATGCGTCAGCTCGTCTGCCACCTATCACAAAAAGTGATCTGGCTCGTTTGCTGCTATTAAAAAAACGAAAACCATAAAAAATGAATGAAGAATGAATCAATCCCATACTCGGGTCCCGACACACTAAATTAGTTTTGAACACACGCACGGGTATTTGATGAATTCCAGAATAGCCTGACGGGTATTGGATAACTCTAAGGCCTTGTAATTTACGGATAAATTATGACCAGCATATTAATTAGAGGTTCCGTAATTTGTAATGCGTGAAGGACCCTTCGGAACTCGGATGGTAGTGCTTGATACTTCGATCAGGAAGGTATGAACATGGATACAGATTTATAATCATTTAAGGTCACACAGAAAACTGACGTGTAGCAGCTTGGCGATGTTTCGACGAGTGAGTGAGGGTACTGGAGGTCCAATGAGAGGCCCAAAACGGGTTAAAAGGTTGGCAGTGCTTTCGTGATTTCACAGGTGTTGCGGGTGTCTATGAGCGGCAGCAATTGCTTTCCATCAGGCGATCCGTCTGCTCGTCTGCTACTTATCCCATAAAAAAAGTTCCATGTAACCGAATAGATGAGCAGCATCTGGCCTTTTAATTATTAAGACCAAGACCAATGGGCACAAAGGGAACACAATATTGATTAGGAAATGTTGTTTCTATTAAAAGAAAACAATAGTTTCTTTTAGCCTATAAGAAGCTTTATTTTGACATTTAGTTTCCTGCTCCTCTAAAGTCTAAACATATTAGTGAGCTGATTATTTTGCCGTTTATTTTCCTCTCTATAATATGAGAGGAAGTAGGTAATCTTACTTTTATTTACTATCAATATTTTATTATTATTTATACAGGGTGTATCTGTGAACATTTACATCCCTTTAACCACGTGTTCTATCAACCATTCTGAGCAACATTTGTTCTATGACTTTTGAAATTTAGTATTAAAAAAATCGTCTTTTCATACAAAGTCAGTCACGTGACTTGATCATTTTGTATGAGAAGTCGAATTTATTTTTTAAGAATTTGATAAAGTTATTGAACAAATGTTGTTCAGAATGGATGATAGAACACGTGGTTAAAGGGATGTAAATTTTCACAGATACAACCTGTATATTTCCTGCGGAAACTGACATACAAATACTGGTTACCCCAACTCCATTGGTGTTGCGGGTGTCTATGGGCGACGACAATCGCTTAATGTCAGGTGATCCGTTTGCTCCCCTGTCGCCTATTACATAAAAAAGTCTGGTTTGTAATCATCATCATTATCATCATCATCAGCCTGTCTCAGTCCACTGCTGGACATAGGCCTCCCTCAATTTTCGCCATTTCACCCTGTCCTCGGCTAAACACATCCACTCTATACCAACTGCCTTTCGTAGATTGTCACTCCATCTAGCCGGAGGCCGTCCTACACTACGCTTTCCGTTTACTCGTCACTACGCTATGGTTTGTAATCATCAACCTTTATTATTAGGCAAGCGTTAGTGATCAAGCTCATTCCCAACGTAACAGTGAATACTGTAATTCTAAGATTGAGGTCTTTGCCCTATAATGGAAACATTATACAGGCTGATATTACTCATCACGCTTTACAAATTAGTTTCCCATTTCCCAGTATACAGTTGGTAACAAAAGCCGGATTTCAAAACGACAATGGTACGCGTAAGAGTATTGCGGTCACGTCTGTCACTCCCAACGCTGTCCTAAATGTGGCGAACGAATACCTACAGTGAGCACGTGTTTAGATTGCCTGTAATATGGATTAGCGAAGTGCCTAGGGACGGAGAATGGCTGTGTGTGTGGCTGGTGTTTATATGTTTATTGGGGGCGTCGAATTGAACGCAAGAACGTGTTTACACTTGTTTCGACTTCGGGTTCGTATCTTCGTCATCTTTACGCCATCAATTTTAAGGTCATGCAATGTTGAACTAAATGGTATTCCAGAAAACAAATCGGAAAATCTAAATGATACCTTTAACCAGTTGGTTAAAGTACTAGGAGTACCTATTGCCGCAGATGATGTCGTCCAGGTGACTAGAGTGGCAAAAATTACTAACGACAGCGAGAGGCCCCGTGCCATTATTGCCAAGCTGCGTACGCCGAGACACCGGGATAGCATGCTAGCTGCGGTTGCCAATTTCAACAAAAAAAATCCTCAAGACAAATTGAGTTCCAAACATCTGGGGCAGGCTGGGTCCCGCAAGCCTATCTTTGTCGCCGAGCACCTGTCCCCCTCTAACAAATCCTTGCACGCCGCTGCTCGTCACAAGGCTAAGGAGCTGAACTTCAAATTCATCTGGGTCCGAAACGGACGTATTTTTATTCGTAAAACGGAATACAGTGAATCCATCCTCATTCGTAATATGGACAGTTTAAATTTAATTAAGTAAATTCTTTTTCTTTTTCTATCTTAACCGTAAGCGATGTGATATATTCGTTTTAAAATTCGTTATTTACTATCAAAATACCCGTGGTATTAGAACTAAAACTGCAGAACTGTCTAAAAACATACTATTGAATGACTATAAAATAATTGTGTTTACTGAAACGTGGCTTAACTCAAGTATAGCTGATGGAGAATTTATTGACTCACGCTATGTCGTATATCGTAGAGACCGTCAGTCCTCTAAAAGTTCTAAGTCGGAAGGTGGTGGTGTAATGATTGCCGTATCGCGAGACATAGTCTCTGCCCGAGTCCATAACTGGGAAACTGATCTAGAAGATCTTTGGGTAACCCTAAAAATAAAAAATGGTAATTCCACTACATCCTTTGCGATTTGTGCTGTTTATTTGCCACCACCTGCAAAATTAGAGACCCAGCAACAATTTCTTAATAATGCAGACCTTGTGTTAAGTCATGTAGATAATGCAATAGTACTAGGTGACTTTAATCTAAATTTTATAAATTGGACCCCTAGAGCGAATTGTTCATATATGATGCCTTCTAACTATAATAAAACTCTTGGTTACTCCTTGATTGATTTTATGTCCTTAAATAATTTGTATCAATTTAACAATATTCTCAATGCTGACGGGAAAATGTTAGACCTTGTTTTAACTAATTCGGAATCTTCCTTTGTAACTAAACCTAATAGCTCGCTTTGTAAAATAGATCCCCATCACCCTAGTTTATTATTATGTATTCCTCAAACTAACAGCGGTGATACCAGTAATCTTACACCTAGTACTTCTGAAAGCCTTAATTTTCACAAGGCAAATTACAATGATATTGTAAGTGAACTAGATAACTGTGACTGGACAAATATTTTTAAAGACTGTAATAACGATGTCAATTTGATGGTTTCAGCATTTTATAAAATCCTTGAAGGTATTATTGGTAATTTCGTTCCTAAACGTAAGGTAAAAAGTCATAAGCACCCCATATGGTTTACCAAAGAATTCATTAAGCTTCTGAAAGAAAAGATAATGCTCGTAAACGTTTCCACAAATATAAAAATCCTAGAGATAAATTTGAATTTAATTTACTCAGAGATAGATGCAACAAATTATATGATCTATGCTATTCAAATTACATGAAATCAATGGAAAATAATATCTGTATTGATCCCAAAATGTTTTGGAGGTATATTAAGGATAAAAGAAAGGGTCTTTCTGGTATTCCTTCTATTATGTATATGGATAATTTATCCGCGAATTCTGGTACTGATATTGCTAATCTTTTTGCAAGTCATTTTTCGTCTATCTATAATTCTAGTTTACCCCTTGATTCTTCAAACAGTATCGCTACAAATTCTAATCCTAATGACGTTCATCATCTTTCGCAAATAACTCTCACAGGCTTCGATATATTTAAGGCTATAAATAAGTTGGATCCTTGTAAGGGCGCGGGCCCTGATAACATTCCTCCCCTATTTGTCAAACGCACCAGATCTGTTATTGTTCAGCCTTTATTAATGATATTCAACTGCTCTTTACACACAGGTTTGTTTCCCACCGAATGGAAAAAAGCTAGAATCGTGCCAGTACATAAAAAGGATGACAAATCTAACGTTAAGAATTACCGACCCATATCTATATTATCATGTTTCTCCAAGCTGCTAGAATCTTTAATTTATCCTCATATTTACAATCTCATAAATTATAAATTGACAGACTTCCAACATGGATTTCGTAGTGGTCGCTCTGTGGACACCAATCTTGCAGGTTTGTATCTGATTTATCTAGTGCAGTCGATCAAAAATTACAAGTAGATACTATATACACCGATTTTAGTAGTGCATTTGATAAAGTTGATCATAAAATTCTGATATCTAAGCTTAAATTACACGGCATCGATTATACATTATTGAACTGGTTTGACTCTTACCTTTCACAAAGGCCACAGTCAGTGGTTATCAATGGCTTTGAATCGAGGTTGTTTGTTGCTAGATCTGGTGTACCACAGGGCTCCCATTTAGGCCCTATTCTCTTCCTTGTCTTTATAAATGATATTGTTACATATATTAAAACTAGTAGTGTATCCCTTTTTGCAGATGACCTCAAGATTATAAAACTATAAATGGAATGGATGACGCGATATCACTACAGAGAGATCTGGATGGTATTGAGACCTGGTGCAAAATCAATAATATGTCACTTAACCCTGTTAAATGTTATCAAATCAGTTTTACTCGACAAAAAAAAACCGTTGAACTTTCCTTACTCACTTAATGGTACAGTGCTTGCTAAAGTAGAAGATATTCGGGATTTAGGAATAACCCTTAGCTCCAACTTAAAATTTACCGCTCACCTTAACAACAAAATCAAAAAAGCAGCACAAATGCTTGGTTTCTTAAAGCGCAGTACGCGTGATTTCAGGTTACCACGGACTAAGCTAATTCTGTACAATAGTTTGGTCCGTAGTCACTTAGAATACGGAAGTGTGGCTTGGAATCCCGTATATAGTGAACCATCTCAAAGAGTTGAGAGCATCCAGCGTGCATTCACCCGACATCTGGCATACTTCTCTCGCGGTATATCTCATTTCCACCCATACGATGAAAGGCTGAACTTTTTCAAAATGTCGTCACTCCGCTGCCGTCGGTCCGTCACTGATTTAACATTTTTATACAAAGTTATTAATAATAAAATCAAATGTCAAAGCTTACGATCCCAGATAGGTCTTAACGTTCCTTGCAAATATCCCCGAAATCGGATTACTAAAACTTTCAATCTACCATTTTTTAGAACCAACTTGGGTTTGCATAGCCCAATACCTAGAATGTGCTCGAAATATAATGAAATTACCAATACTTCACCTGACATTGATATTTTTTTCGATTCTTTTACAGTTTTCAAAAAAAAAGTGTTGAAACAATCCAAATAGATTTTTTAGTTTATTTTTTCTTTAACCTTTCATTTTAAACTATTACAAACATTAATGGACCCATTGAATACAATGAATCCATTAATGTTTGTATCATCTGTATCTTAAAGTATCTTAAAATACGAAACGAGTATGTACGAGTATTAAAATTCACATACATTGTAATAATTATAATAAGTGTTGATCAATGTATATTCGCTAATGCCGTGTTCGCCTGTAATTGGCGCACATACTATCACCTTAGTATAAATAATGTTATAAATGTCTATGTTTGTATGATGTGCTGTTGGTGGACCTTATAAATAAATAAATAAATAAATAAATAAATAAATAAATAAGGGCACGGGGAGAAAATATTTAAATTACTACGTGATCGACGTTATAGTGAAGGTCTGGGAAATTCCATGGATGCGTACTGGACCGATCTGTGTAGAGAACATGTTGACGTCTGTTAGCTGAAATGGTAATAATGACTCAAGTGATTTAATACAGTCTTTGATCAATAATTCATACCGAGTACAATACAAGTGGTGATTGAAAGCGGAAATTAATACAATCATGTAGTTACCATATACCTAATTTATGTAAATTGACATAGCATCATAATACAACTTGGCCGGTCTTGAACAAAAGTTTTCCCTTATATATTACATACTAAACTACTTATTAAACCTGTAACAATTAAGAAACTACACCCAGACCCAACACAAATGCCTGTTGCATCAACAAATTTTGTGTTGATGCGGGAATTGAACCAGTGATCCTTCCGCGTCTCAATCGACGGTCAAAGCAATGCGCTAAATGGTTCGTCATATTTGTACATGTGATCTGAATATTATATTATTGTATGAGCAATTATTTGAAAATAGTTAATAGATCACTTTACAACTAATTATTAATTTACAGTTAATTATTATATTATTATTATATCTACTGTTTACTTAAAGCGTATTAATTTGGCCTTAATTTGTTGTGGGTTAAGTTTATCGTGTATCTAATTAGTCTTATACGGGCAAAGGCTTTGTAATGGAATCAAGAACATATTATCTGAGGTTTTCCCTTAAGGCTACAAGTTGATCTATATAGCTTTATGTAGATATACAATATTTATTATCTTGACTCTCACTAAACCTGAATGCGTTTATAATATCACTACCATAGAGAGTGCACTTCTATTAGCGCACATATACTTGTGAACTATCGTTGATAGTTGAAAGTGGCTGAATTAGTAGTAGGATATAACTACCTTATTACTAATTTTAAGAAATAATTTAATAAAAAAAAGAGAGCACTTAAATAAAAAACTTTTTTTAAGTCCCCTCTGTCTCTCATTTTTGCCAAATAGCATTAATTATTTACCATCATTGATCCGTTGTCCTATTAACAAAAAATAAAAATAAATATTTATGGTTCATATTACTACGAGTTTGTTCCTAAGAATTCGAATATGTCTAAGTTTGAATCAAAGTCTTATTTTTCCATCCATCTGAATTGAAATCGGAAACTAGATCTTTATCGTGGCAGGTTATCACGATAAACCATAGGTTTTCGATTTGAATGTTTCGAGGTACTCTTATGAATACTATTTCTTTTGTACCCAACAACTTTTTCCAAGATTGGATTTTCCTATCAATTTGTCTACGGGGATTACTTTTTCAATGGAGTTTGATTTTATGAAGGAAAGTATTGTTCATGGTTTGAAATGGGGAGTTTTTCTTTCATATATATTCCTATCACATAGACTATAGTCTATGCGATAAGAATATTTTTTCCCCTTTCTAAAAAAGGAAATAGTTATATTTTATTGTGAGACGGTAGCCAATTCCGTTTGTTCGGGACGATCAATGTAAATAGTAGTTTAAGTTAGTTTAGGTCTTATTGTATCGCTTATAGTTTAGTCTCTTTTCAATCCTTATGTGTATATTTATGTTTTTATGAAAGCTCGTAGCATTAGCCTAAGTAATAAAGATAAGTTTATAGTGTAACATGTACAGTTAGGGCTCTAGGCACGATCTAGACTTCTAGGTAGGGTGAAATGCCTAAGTTAATAAAATGTTGAAAATAAGGTGTTTTATTTCACACAGCTAGGTAGGTACACACCAGATGATAATAGGCAGGCATACAACACCACACTTAGCACAAAATAGGGAACTAGAAGTCTAGATCTAAGGTTTTGTCTGTAAAACCTAGACAGTTGTAAGAGCGAGAGGCAATGTAAGAGCGAGACCGCGATACGGTCCTATAGGCAGTCCGTAAAAAGGGACGGAAATATTGTAAGAAAGAGACGGCGATATTAGAAATAAGATCTAATTGGAAAATATACATCCGGTAGTGGGTGGTAGTTTGAGGCGGAGCAAATCATATAAAAGTAGGCCAGACAGAACCCAAAGCATGCACTTCGGCAAGAGAAGCCCTCCCGATAACTCTGCTGGCACATCAAGACCGAAGCTCCCTCAAGATACCACCGCTCCAAGTATCAACAGAAGAAGATTCTGCGTTTCATTTGAGTTCGCTCCTCCTGCTACGTTTCCGACTGGGCCTTTCTATCCTGTTTCGAGGGGTGCGTTCTTGTCAGAACGTACTCCGAACCGCGTCGCATAAATAAGGTACGGGACTGTCGAAGGGGTCTCGTACATTTTGGTCCTTCTACATCGGATATTGAAAAATCGGGAAGAAAGAAGCGCACTGTCGTCGCATCAACAGAAGAATAACGACGTCTGCTGGAAGAGATCGCCACATTGAAGATCAACATGCCTCAGACAAGATCGACGAGCAGCCGCGCTCCGGAAACAACAGAAGCCGCGAACTCTGACGAGTCGCAAACCACGTCGAACTCCTACGACACCGCCGGCACCACGACCACACAAACCACCGCCGGCACAGGGGTCACACAAGAAACGACAGAATCATCGCAGACATGGGACTCCGGCACCACTACAGCGAAAGAAACCAGCAGAGTGGCCGATGCGAAACGAGCCGCTCGACCTAGAGGCAAAAATGAAAATGAAGAAGAAAAGGATCCCGAAGCTGCATCACAGAGGTCAACCAGCGCAAGAAAGAAGAAAACTGTACGGCTGGCGATCGCACGGGAGCGATTAGCGAGCCTACAGATCGAGTTGATCGCCGCACAGATAGCCCGCATAGAAGCGGAATCCGACGATGAAAATGAAGAAAATGAAGCGAACTCCGTCTCCACCGAAATAGAGACATCGAGAAGGGTGGACACCTGGTTAAACAAAAGCCAGCAACACCTACAGACGGCGGCGGAGCAACCTTATCGAGAAAATGAAGATAAAAACATCGTCGCAGAGAAGAATCCACACGTAGCGCCACCTACCGAAGAAATGAAGAAACCTCCGCAAGAAGAGGAAAAGAGACAACGCTACGTGAAAGAAAAGGAGAAACAAAGCATCGACCTCACCGAGTTAGCATCCGCGATCGCCCAGGCAGCCAGAGCCGGGTCATCATCAGCCGGTCGCTACGCCACAGATCTGCCCAACTTTAGCGGATCACATCACGAATGGTTGGCGTATAAGGCGGCATACTACTGAAGCGGAATCGAACTTCACCGAGAGCGAGAACCTAGCAAGACTCCGACGCAGCCTACGGGGAAGGGCAAGAGAAGCCGTCGAGAGCCTGCTTATCTACAACGCGAAGACAGCAGACATCATGAAGAATCTGGAGTCACGCTTCGGACGTCCAGACACCATCGCGCTCGCCGAACTGGAGAGAATACGCACACTGCCACGTCTCACCGACAATCCTAAAGACGTGTGCATCTTCGCCAGCAAGATAAACAACGCAGTCGCCACTCTACGTGCACTTAACCGCGTGCACTACCTCTACAATCCGGAAGCAGTCAAGACTACGATCGAGAAGCTGACACCGACGCTGCGCTACAGATGGTTCGACTACAACACCGAGTCAGCGAAGCTAGAAGAGCCCGATCTAGTCAAACTGGGTCGCTTCTTCGAGAGGGAAGCGGAACGCTGCGGTCCATATGCGCCACCGGAGTACATACCTACGGAAAACTTCAACTCGGGTGCGCCGCGAAGAAATCAGAAGACTTTCACCGCAGTAGAGAAAACAGCGACGCGATACAGATGCTCGGCGTGCGAACAGGAAGGCCACAGTATAACGCAATGCAGTAACTTCAAGAACGCAAGCGAGGACGAGCGATGGGAAACAACGAAGTCGAAACGCTTATGTTTCGGATGTCTACGCTATCGGGGAAGAAACCACACATGCAAGAAGAGGCGATGCGGCGTACAAGACTGTCGCTATTGGCATCATCCACTACTCCATAAGGCATACGGCGCGACAGAGAGAGAAGATAATCAAGAGAGAAAACATATGAGGGAAGAAACACGCAAGAGCGAGAGGGAAGATCAACGCAAGAACGAGACAGTTGCGTCGACTTGGACGACTAAGGGGGCACAGTCATTTTTGAAGATCGTTCCGGTACACATTTCGGGACCGGCGGGAGCAGTCGACACTCACGCCCTACTGGACGACGGATCGACTGTGACGCTCATCGATGCAGCACTATGTGAAGAAATTGGAGCCCGCGGACGTCAAGACCCGCTACACATAGAAGCGATCGGCGAGCATCAAGTCCAAGCGAGAGAATCGAGAAGAGTCACCCTCACCTTGCGCGGCGCGTACAAGAAGCCATACAAGATAGCAGCGCGCACCATGGACGACATGAAACTGTCGCCACAGACCGTCGACCGCCGTGTAGTGGAAGATTGCCAGCACCTACAAGACATCAAGAGCGACCTCACATATACGAAGATCAAGCCGCGAATGCTGATCGGCCAAGATAATTGGCACCTGCTCATCACTACGGAGACACGAAGAGGAGGGAGACATCAGCCGGTAGCGTCGCGCACCCCTCTCGGGTGGGTACTCCACGGCGCCCATACCCGCGTGCTGGGGCGCACGCAGCGTGTCAACTTCATCGTGCAAAACGAAGACGCGAACATGGATGAGCAGCTGCGCGAATACTTCGCACTAGAGTCACTAATCATCGCGCCCAAGATGCCAGAGAACGACCCCGAACGTCGAGCGATGGAAAAATTGAAGAAAGAAGTGACTAGAAATGAAGATGGAAGATATCAAGCTCCATTATTATGGGAAAATGAAGACGTCACGATGCCAGATAACTACGAGAACACAGTGAAGAGGCTTCACAGCATAGAGAAGAAAATCGATCGCGACCCCGAGATGAAGAAGAGATACACCGAGCAAATGGAAGCACTGATAGAAAAGGGATACGCAGAACCCGCACCGGCAGACAAGACACCTGGTAGGACCTGGTACCTACCCCACTTCGCCGTGACGAACCCGATGAAGCCTGGGAAGATGAGGATCGTCCACGACGCAGCGGCCAAGACGAAGGGGGTATCGCTCAACGACAAACTGCATAAGGGGCCCGACCTGCTACAATCGATGCCGGGCGTACTTATGCGGTTTAGACAGCATGCGGTGGCGGTAGCGGCGGACATCAAGGAGATGTTCATGCAAGTCAAGGTGCAACCGGGGGATCGCGACGCGCTGAGGTACCTGTGGAGAGGAGACAGAAGAGACGACCAGCCGCCGGACGAGTACAGAATGACGTCACTCATCTTCGGCGCCACCTGCTCGCCCTCCACCGCCATATATGTGAAGGATCTCAACGCGCGCCGCTACGAAAGCGACAACAAAGAAGCCTACGAAGCCATCGTGAAGAACCACTACGTCGACGACATGATATTGAGCGTCGAAAATGAAGAGAAAGCGATCGACGTAGCCAGCCAAGTGAAGAAGATCCACAGCGAAGCGCACTACGAGCTACGACAATGGACGTCGAACTCGCCAATAGTGATGGAAGCGCTCGACCCGGGCGCAGAGCAGCGGAACGCAGTCAATCTCAACGAAGAAAAGGACGAACGCGTACTGGGACTCATCTGGAAGCCGAAGACCGACGAGCTCACCTTCAACTTGAACCTCGCCCGTCTGCCGGCCGGAATACTCGAAAAGGAGAGCCCTACGAAGAGAGAAACGCTCAAGATACTGATGTCGCTGTTCGATCCACTAGGACTAGCGTCGCCCGTCACTATAAGAGGGAAACAGATCCTGCAAGAGCTGTGGAGGCGAGGTACCGGATGGGACGAAAACTTAGAGGACGACCTAGCGGCCCAATGGAGAGATTGGACGCGAGAACTGAAGAAGCTACGCAACGTGAGAATACCAAGATGCTACCTGCACTACAGTGAAGCCGAGTCAAGACAGCTGCACATCTTCGTAGACGCCAGCGAGCTCGCCTACGCCGCCGCCCTGTACTGGAGGGTGGTCACGCACGACGGCCACGTATACACATCTCTCGTGGCGGCGAAGGCGAAGGTGGCGCCGCTCAAGCTCACGTCAATACCCCGACTGGAGCTACAAGCGGCGGTACTGGGGAGTCGCATGGCAACCGCGGTGATTGAAGAGCACGACAAGAAGCCAGAGTCGAAAACCTTCTGGACGGACAGCCGGACGGTACTAACCTGGATCAAGACGGGAGCGCGCACATACCGCCCTTTCGTCGCGCACAGGATCGCCGAGATAGAAGAAAACACGTCGACGAACGAATGGAGGTGGCTACCGACGAAAGAAAACGTCGCCGACGACGCCACTCGCGACGTGCCTCGCGACCTCGACGCGCAGCACAGATGGTTCCAGGGTCCAGCTTTCCTACGAAGACACCCAGAAGACTGGCCGACGACCGCGGTGCAGAAGAGCGAAGAATCGACCGGCGAAGAGAGAACTCACGTAATCAGCGTCAAGAGACCGCAGGAGCGCGCCGCCGTACCAGAACCGACACGTTTCTCTAAGTGGGAGAGACTAGTACGAGCGACGGCCCGAGTCCTACAATTCGTCCACCTCTGCCGAACGAAGAAACAACAAGTTCACTACAAGAGAACGAAGAAAAATGAAGAACGCGATCCGGGATGGCAACCCGTGAAGAAAGCGACTGAGAAAACGAAAACGAAGAACGAAAAATCCACACCGACGAGAGAATTCGCGCCGTTATCAGCCGAATTCATCAAGCGCGCCGAAGAAATCATAGTGAAAAAGTGCCAGCAAGACTCATTCGGCGAAGAAATCGCGAGTCTACAGAGCGCCTCGCCGGTGAACCAGAACACACGTCTTCGTTATTTGGCCATCGAGATGGACGACGGAATACTTCGCGTGAAAACCAGAATAGACGCCGCCACCGACATAAATGAAGAAAAGAAGAGGCCGGCTATTCTGGACGGGGATCATCACATAGCAGCGCTGTACATCGACTACGTACACCGCTCGCTACATCACGCCGGAGTCGAGAGCACCATCAACGAGTGTCGGGCGCGGTACTGGATACTACGACTACGAACTACCGCCCGCAAGATAATACATCGGTGCCGTCCATGTCGCATCAGGAAGAATTCGCCGCCCGAACCACCAACGGGAGACCTGCCAGCGTGTCGCCTAGCGCATCACAAGCGCCCGTTCACCTACACGGGCCTAGACTACTTCGGGCCGCTCACCGTCACCGTCGGGAGATCGCACCAGAAGAGATATGTGGCTCTCTTCACATGTCTCACTACGCGCGCGGTCCACCTAGAGATCGCCGCGTCCCTCACGACGGACTCCGCGGTGATGGCGCTGCGCCGCATGATCGCGCGGCGCGGCTGCCCCGCCGAACTGTGGTCCGATAATGGGACCAATCTACACGGCGCGGAACGAGAGCTACGAGAGGCGGCGACGCGGGCAACACAAGAAGAGGCGGCGAAAAGGAAGATCAACTGGCGCTTCATTCCCCCTGGCGCTCCATTCATGGGAGGCGCATGGGAAAGACTCGTCCGCTCGGTCAAGACCGCCCTAGCAGCCGTCCTGACAGAGAGAAGCCCCAACGAGGAAGTCCTAGCCACGCTGCTCGCGGAAGTGGAGTATACGGTCAACAGCAGGCCGTTAACGCACGTCTCGGTCGATCCCCATGATCCCGAGGCGCTCACGCCGAATCATTTTCTACTCCACGGGTCCGCAACAGAACCTCCAGGCGGCCACTTTCACGATCAAGATCTCATCGGGCCCACACACTGGAGAGCCTCGCAGCGGCTAGCGGACATCTTCTGGCAGCGGTGGGTACAGGAGTACCTACCAAACCTCCAACATCGTCGAGAACCCCGAGGAAGAGGACCCCCCATCGGCGTCGGCGACGTAGTAATCATCGTCGACAACACGCTACCACGCAACACATGGCCGAGGGGAGTCGTCGCAGCGGTGTACCCGGGCCCCGACGGCGTCGTGAGGACAGCGGACGTGCGGACGAAGGGAGGAATCCTGCGCAGACCAGCCAAGAAGCTCATCCAGCTACCTACGAAGCCAGACGTCCCTCCAGCAGAAGAATGAGTCGACTCTGCGGCCAACTCACGGCGGGAGAATGTTCGGGACGATCAATGTAAATAGTAGGTTAAGTTAGTTTAGGTCTTATTGTATCGCTTATAGTTTAGTCTCTTTTCAATCCTTATGTGTATATTTATGTTTTTATGAAAGCTCGTAGCATTAGCCTAAGTAATAAAGATAAGTTTATAGTGTAAGATGTACAGTTAGGGCTCTAGGCACGATCTAGACTTCTAGGTAGGGTGAAATGCCTAAGTTAATAAAATGTTGAAAGTAAGGTGTTTTATTTCACACAGACTAGGTAGGTACACACCAGATGATAATAGGCAGGCATACAACACCACACTTAGCACAAAATAGGGAACTAGAAGTCTAGATCTAAGGTTTTGTCTGTAAAACCTAGACAGGTTGTAAGAGCGAGAGGCAATGTAAGAGCGAGACCGCGATACGGTCCTATAGGCAGTCCGTAAAAAGGGACGGAATATTGTAAGAAAGAGACGGCGATATTAGAAATAAGATCTAATTGGAAAATATACATCCGGTAGTGGGTGGTAGTTTGAGGCGGAGCAAATCATATAAAAGTAGGCCAGACAGAACCCAAAGCATGCACTTCGGCAAGAGAAGCCCTCCCGATAACTCTGCTGGCAATCAAGACCGAAGCTCCCTCAAGATACCACCGCTCCAAGTATCAACAGAAGAAGATTCTGCGTTTCATTTGAGTTCGCTCCTCCTGCTACGTTTCCGACTGGGCCTTTCTATCCTGTTTCGAGGGGTGCGTTCTTGTCAGAACGTACTCCGAACCGCGTCGCATAAATAAGGTACGGGACTGTCGAAGGGGTCTCGTACACCGTTTTATTTGCAATTTCTAAATATACAATTGCTTATGCTTTAAAAACAAGTAGAGATTTTATCTACCTACTTACTGAAATATATTTTGTCTCAAGAAAAAATGTTTGGGTCACATCAGAGGGTCTACTATAAAACGCTCTCAGGATACTAGGGCCTGTGACTCTGTCTTGTGCATCTGTCAAAGAGGAAAAGTAAGAAGCAAAGTCTTCCTGTCACCTGTTAGAGGGATCTTCTTCCCTAAGACTAGATAAATACTCTATCAAAGAAGGGAAAAAGACAAACTCAGTGGTCAGTCAGTCCCGAAGAATTTAGTTAAGTACATAATATACCTGAAGTGGACATATCTGTTATTTGAAAATACTTACTTACTTATTTCGGTGGCTCAACGACCACAAAGAAATACTTCGATATGAGATGTCGCCATTTGTCTAGGTCTTATACAGCTTTTGGCCAATCTCTTGCAGGTCCGCGTTTACTACATCCCGTCAGCGATAACGTGGGCGTCCAACTAGTCGACGATCAGTAGGTTCCTCAAGACCAAGATCTGACAGCCTTTTGTCAAAATAGCCCAGCAATCGGTGTCTATTTGCTTTCGTTTCTCCCGACATGCTAAGGTCCGCCATAACCTCTTCAATTTCATCATTTTAGGATCCTCCAACTGCCAACTGCTTCTTGTTTAGGAGTTGACAATGATCGACTGTATTCTCATTAAATCTCGCCCACTTGATTAGACAGAGACTTTAATTTCTAATGTGTCTAATTGTCATTAATACAATTGTTTAAGCCTAATTGTGAGCTGGTGAGCTGACCGCAGCGTTATTCGAATTAGAGCCCCTGCGGTTGTTTCTGCCAGCCATCTGTCGTGATTGTGCTAGAACAGGGTTCTATCAGGGTTGAAAACAATGCCTGCTATTGCAACTTTTTCATACAAATATTAGTTCATATTTTGTATGAAACTGTGGAATTAAAATGGAAATTATGTATATATGTAGGGGAGAGTGGGTAACAGTGAATCATTTTTTTTTTAAAGATATGTTACTCCGTTGTTTATGACAAAATGATACATTTTTAAAATTAAATGATAATATGAATATCTAATCTCTAAAATTAAAAATACATTTCATGGCGTTTGTTATACAAATTTACAAGGTATAGGCACTTTTAGAAAAAATGAGAAATGATCCACTGTGGCCCGAGAACGGGTCACTTGGATCACTGCACGGGTAACAGTGAATCGGCTGGGGCACACGGGAACTGTATAATTAGGTGTAAGCCTTATTGGTTTTTCGGGATCAGGGTATTTTTTACTTTCTTATAATATCTATATAACGTTGTAAATGGATACCAGTCGACCTAGCAACGGCTCTTATTTTATGGCCATCAGAAATAAGTTTTAGAGCGTTACTCATCTGTTCTTCAGTATGAAGTCCGATAGTAGTCTTTCTTACTCGATTGCGAGGCATTTTTACCTAAAACATAAAGTAAAAATAAATCTTAGCTTGTTGAGTTACAATGAATCAACAGTTCACTGTGACCCAATACAGAATGATTCACTGTGACCCATTGACCGTTGTAGAAATAAATATAAACCAAAAAAGCACTATCTATTTTGAGGACAAATCAATATGGATTACAAAGGATCTAAGGTATGACAAGTATACGTCATTGCAAAAACATCTACATTTCTTATTCAATTAGGAATTAAATAAATTTAAAAATCTCGTAAAAAAATAGGTTAGGCACTTACGTAGGGTCCGGAGTAAAGCAGCACATGCTCCCGCTTCAATAGCGCGCCGGCGACTAGTGCGACGCAAACAGGTATAGACAAGCGGCAAATGCAGGTTTTTTTGTGTGCGTGAGTGCAACACATACTATGTTATTGTACATTATCCACTGTGACCCGCGATTCACTGTGACCCAGTCTCCCCTACTCTAATACCAAATAAATGCGACTGCTTTATTGAATTCGTTGGTCCGCTACTA
Organism: Cnaphalocrocis medinalis; assembly: GCA_014851415.1. Classification (NCBI taxonomy): domain Eukaryota; kingdom Metazoa; phylum Arthropoda; class Insecta; order Lepidoptera; family Crambidae; genus Cnaphalocrocis; species Cnaphalocrocis medinalis. Next base: position 16,939 of record CM026284.1, read on the forward strand.
TGATAGGATTGACTTATGTGATGGAGACCTTTCAGTTTCTTCACACACTTTTTTTCGTTACTTATTACAAATATAAATTCTTACAATTTTTAAATGGCTGGTAGAAGAGTTTAAAGGGGTGTAAAATTGTAAATGTCCACAGATACCTACACCATTATAGGGTTTCAATTACATAAAAAATACATTATTCTTATGAGTAAAAGTAAAAAGGACAGGCAATATACATATTTTTATGCATTTTAAATAAATACTTACCTACAAAAACTTAAAGTAAATAATAAAAAAATATTAGCAAATAACGACAAAATTTCGAACAAAAGAGAGCAAATTATTAACTTTGTCCAAAAGAAGGTTTTAATTAAGAAAAAACGTTTATTACTTTTAAATTACAACTGCAACAGCGAACGCAATTATTTCGAGGCTCTAACTGCCAGACTGTGATCCTTTCAATTTATGAGATGCCTATTAATTAGCACTCGTGTCTCTAACAGAAGTATTTTATAAGCTACACCGTGTAACGTAATCCCCATGCAATTTTAATTTTCTTTAGCCTTTAGCTTAGGGTGACCAAGAGCTATTAATTTATAACCAGAAAAATCTCTTGATTTTTCTTATAACGGGATGGTTATTATTATGATGAGCCACTCCACTCGCATGTAACTTGATTGCCATGAAGATAATATTTTCGAAATAAATAATAGTCCTACCCTTATTTATAATCCCCAGACTTTACAATGAAACAAAAACATTTCAATTCGTAATAATGATACAGTTTTTGTGACGTGTTACCAAGTTTACTAGTTTAGGTATTACTAAGCAAAGGTAAAATCGAATAAACTATCAGAATACACAAAAGCCTGTGGATAAAGCGAGTCTTGAACTGAAGACCAGGGATAGACTCTGAAGGACGTGGCATACCAACACAGCGTTGATATTCGACGCCTAGAAGGTCAAGGCTGGATGAGTCAAATCAGAGGCTTACAGTCAGACATTTAATTACTCTCAGAGGTGAATACGAATTTCAAAAATATTTACTAGGACTCACTTTGCCCTGATTTTGCAGTTTGATTTATAAACCAGCCCTGATAGGATCCTCATTCTACTTAAAGCAGAACCTTTATTCGACGACCCGTTTAGCGCAATGGTTTGAGCGCCGGTTGAGACTTAAGGGTCGCGGGTTCGATTCCCGCACCGACACAAACGTTTGTTGATAAACAGATATTTGTGTTGAGTGTGGGTGTTTGTAATACCTTCGTTGTTTCTGGTTTCCATAGCACAAGGGAAAACCTTAGTTTGGGACCAGGGCAAATGTATGTGATGTTGTCTCAATTTGTTTATTTAAATAAATAAATTTATTTATTTACTTTAAATATCTTACTTACTAGGTATAAATGCAAGATATTTAAAGGTTCTGCTGCAGTCTGTGGTGAACGTGCTAAAATCGGGCAGCCTCTAAAGTTTGAGGCTCTGGTCACCCTACTTCAGCTCCATTCAATAAGAGGGAATAGTTACGTGAAATAACCAGCCAATGTTAAGAGATCCTCGACAAACTAGGGGCGTGGATTCATTCCCACGGGCACCGGTGTAGTTGAGGGGGCCAAGGCAAATTAGTTATTTCACCAGGTGATTTTCCGCATTGAACAATATAAGCCGCGAACGTTCAATATTTCGCCGCTGAATACTAAACACGGCTTATAAGGAATTTATTTATGGTTATGTTGTTTGTTTTGCAGAATTTCAAAAGTAAATTAATATTAAAATAAAAAAAATGCATCTCGTCTTTCTAGTAAAAAAAAAACGACGAATAGCAAAATGTTGTTCCGAGCAAATGTTGATCAAAATGGTTACTGGATCACAAATGATTACTAATAAGTACACCCGTGTAACTAGTCCCATCTCATTTTCCACCTAAAAGTTCCCTAAATTTGGTATAGCTAAAGGGACCGCAATAGAGTTCTTATTGCGGCCCTTAAAGAGTTTTTAATCTGCTGTACTGAGTAAGTGATCCTTGTGTAGACATTAAACCATTGAAGAAAACGTTGGTCTGTAAAGAAAAAACCGACTTGACTTAAAGTATTGAAAAATGTAGGTACGTAAAGACTGCAGTAAAGTCTTTAACCTAACCACCTAAGTATTTTCGATTTTCTATCCAATTTTGTAGAGTGAATCACATGAATTCCTTCAATACCCATTTATATTACAAACTCATCTATACATAGATACTCGTAATAGGACACTAAAGCTAAGGTTCTTTGTTTAACTGTAAACCATCGCTATTGCTTGCTACTGTATAATAGGCGTTACGTCCAATTGTTATAATCAAATAAGCAAACTTTGATTCATAATCATGTAAAGTAAACTGAGAGAGATGTCAATGACAAATTTGTATGCATTTTGACATTTTGCATGTGTCAAATTGAGTGATAATGTATGGGGATGACACATTGACATCTGTCAGTTTAAATGATTATGAATCAGAGTATAGTAGTAATTTGATCATACATTTTCTTGTAAGTTTGTTCCTCATACATTGACCTGTAAATTGTAACTTCCAACATGTTAACGAATCAAGACTGTAAAAATATATTATCCCCCATAATACAAAACTAAGACTTAAGTTAGACATGGCTTAAATTGATGCTTCCCTTTCATTTGTGTTTTTTATGAAAGTGACTTCCTAAATTAAAAAAAAATCTTGTACTTTTCTTATATTTACTTTAGTTCTATCTATGTAAACTTATACGCCTCTATTTCAAAACGGATACTAAAGTTAAACATGGTTTAAAATTGAAGCTGTCACTTTCATTTGTGACTTATAGGACTTTATTTCCTAAACGTTCGACTAATTGTTTAGTCGTTTAGGAATGCAATGAAAACAAATGAAGATTATTTTGTTTAATGCGATCTTTAAATAGGTCAAATAAAGAAATAGCTGAGATCCAAATTGTTTTAGCTCCTTGGAAGGTTGACAATCAATGTTTCATTTCCTCCCAATTGCGCACCGAATTGAATAAAAACTTCTCCGCTCCACTCATTGCGAAATGCCTTATGGAATCAAAGGTACGGCATTTTGACCTCTAAGCTAATCAAGATAAGGGCGGATGTACCTTCCAAGGTTGTGCTCGGTTAAGCACGATTGTTCGAGCTATTAAAGTTATTACTTATAGGGATTGGCAACTTAGGAGATATACAACGCGGGTTTTTGCGATTAAAATCATAGGATATCCGATGCAATTGCTGCTAGTTTTTACAATTATCAAAAGAAGAATTACGAGATTTAAGAAGTTTTTTTGGTGAGATAAGAAGATATAATATTTGGTGTTAATTAAGCCTAATATGTTAGTAGTAGATAAGTATTTAGATTTTCATGAATTTAAGTGTTGACTGGTATTGGTTGTCGATCAAGAGCACTTTTGCTAACGTTTTTACTTTCCTGGGCCTCCCCAAGTAGTCGTCCCGGTAGCGTAGTGGATAAAGATTCACATTTAAAAGGGGTCGGGTCAAAATTTGTACCTTAGATGAGTTTTAGATATAAGCAAATGCGTGAAGTAGCGTTTGTGCTTGCTAGGGTACCGGAGACCCAATAGGAGGAAACAATGGGGCTTACTATCAGGTGATCCGTTAGCTCGTCTGCCTCCAGCACATAAACAAATAATTCTGGAAGTAGGCGATCATCTAGCCGTGCTCTAGGGAAAGCACATTAAGCCATTGGTCCTGCGCTGGTCCCTCCTCGGTCGTATCACACTGGTGTTCAATTGAAATATGAACATAAGAAAAAAAAAAGTGCACATACATTCTTGCAAGAGTGAGACTATGTCCTGTATCGCTAGATTGGTCGCCATAGTCGAAAGCGCAAACAAAAATTGCCCATGACTCATACGAAAATTATTGTCTTCAGTCATTAATCATCAAAATAATTGAACCAAACAAGCACAATGCATCTCTACAATAGTCGTAATGTAGTCGATGAGTGACTAAACTGAACAGAAATAGTTGCTATACCAAAACTAATTTACGCTCAAGCCCCTTAGGTACTAGATTGCACATTTATGTAACTTCTTTAGTAGCTACCCGGGTGGCCTTCAACGCAGTGGTCGTTGACATTAGAACGGCAAGCATGACGGTGTCTATGCATTTTGTGCATAGAACCATGAGAACGGAAAATTGAATCTACGGGTATGTTTTATCTTTTATCTATACAATTTATAAAGAAAATACATTTTAACACAACGGTATGTAGGAAATTGAAGAGGCGATAGATTCCGCGATGTAATCGACAATCAGTGCCATCTATTGGTGCTATTTGAAACTAATATTGTCCCGAAACAAAGTTAAGGTGTTGCGGAAAAAGCTAACAGAAAAATAAAGTGATTAATATTGTCAATTGGAAAAAAAATGTCTAAAGTATCATTGCACTTATAGAGCCCCGTAAGTATAAAAACAATATTTGTCCAAAAACCAAGTCTCGTAACTCAGTTATTCTACCGTACAAAGTTGTGAGATCCATGTAATAAATACCAAGTTGGTTGTTCATTTATTCAGTCCCTAGTTAAGGGACCTTCTATCTTAAGTTTTTACGTAATTATCAAACCTAACAACATCTTATAGTGACTATGTCAATATTAAAAGTCTTTGGAGTTTTAAATAAATATCGTACTACTTGGCCATCGCCTGAAAACATGGTATTTTATATTTTACAAGTAATACAATTATATTCAATGATTACAGAATCTATAATCGTGTAAAAAGGCATATAAAATCTCTTGCCATACCCTACAAACAGGGTCCATGTATATTTATATTAGTTATAAGTGTATAGCTTTAATAATATGATAATATGTATGGTGCAAGAAATAAATAAATAAATAAATAAATAAATAAATAAAATATAATCCGTTTTTAAACTTTACAGCCCATCAAAAACGCATCGTCAATTTGAGTTCAGGCTTGCATCCATACACTTACGGTACTCTGATTTCATTGTGCAAACGATCATGTCTATTTTCATATTTTTATAATTTTGAGGAACGATTTACTATTCAGAGTGAAAAAATTGGTACTGGAGGGAAACAGCCGTAAATCCTTAAGTTTTACTATAACGTTTCACATGCAAAAATAAACATTAGAATTGGCTGAATAAAATAGCAATTTTTTTTACTTGGATTTCCGGGCAATACAGGCGTAATTAAAAAATAACTTTAAATGTGGTTTTATTTCTTAAAAAAGTAAAGAAAAGTTTATTTTAAGGAAAAAGTGCTAGCAAGGAAAAGCTTCGTGAGATGTAGGAAAAGAGGATGGCAAAATTGTTAATTTAATTATGAGATAAGACCTAAGGGTATTTACATAAAATAAATGAAATTACAAAGAGATAGTTAATATAAAAAATAGGTTTAACATCACACGAAAAAATAGAGCAGAAGAAATTTAAACGATTTAAGTGTTTAAAAAATACTTATAACAAAACAATTTAATATCTTCTAAAATGTAAGCGGCCAGTGCTGCGAGGAGGCCGCATAGCGTTGCTATTTATTTTACCACAGATAATACATTTTGATACAAATACATTTACAAAAATACTTGCCAAAGGCATACCTAAACCTAATAGATCTAGATTACCTTTTACACTGGTTTCATGTTATGACATAATTTACTATACTACAATAATAATAACATCAGCATTGCTAGGTAGTAATGCTGGAACTTCATTATCATCGCCCACATGTTATTTTCATGGTGGGTATATAAGTACCTATTTATGGAGTGAAAATATTGTTAACCAGAGATAAATTACCCATTGTACATCACTGTGACAATGTACAATATAATTTATGTAGGTATGAAGTTATTTATATTTAGTTTAGTAAAAAGTTACAGTAATCATTTCAGCGTATTGAATCAAAATTTGTGGTTGTGGAGACCGGGGTAGGTACGCTTAGACCTTGATTCAAGATTTCAGGAGTCTGGTTATTACAATGAAACAACTACCTTCGCAACCCTTTCTCTTCTTCTTTGTCGTCACATTCTTGGCAGAGTGGTCGTGGTCGTCACATCAGCGTTTAAGGCCTGCTTCACAATCCTTCGCCATTCGTCCCGCAGTAATGTTTTTCTAGTGCATTCGTGGAGTAGACCATTGAGGGCAGTTTTTACTTGGTCAGTCCAGCGCATTGGTGATCTGTGGCGCGGTCTTTTGCCTTCAACTTTGACATGCACCACAAGCCTTTCCAAGGATGAGTCATCTCGACGCGTTATATGTCCAAAGAAAGTGAAGATACGACATATGGCAATAGAAGAAAGTCGCTGCTTGATGCGGAGTTCTTAGATTGGAGTTTGCAACCCTTCAAAGAAGTTTTTATAATGTGACATTAAAGCGAAATTATTAAATCCTGAATTCATGTGCCGGGGCTAATGCTTCTACACAAAATATGTCTAGAACACAAAAAGAGATACAGTAAGTATTTTTTTTCCAAAAGGCAGATATCGTGGCATCCTTCTACTGGTATAAACCTTATGTTGAACAAATTCCTTCTAAAGATATCATTATGATGATTCATAAAACATGTTGTTCTTTCGAAACGTTTCACGGTACGCTAACAGGGATATTCCCGATCATCACCTTGTAATAGTTTTGAATGATTTATGCAACACTGATCAAGTACTTACTAATGTCAGTTGAACTGCAGTAGAGACGGGCTTATTCTGGAACAAGCTATGAACTTTAGTTCGAACGAACGTATATGTCTCTCAAAGTACTTTTTTATTTACCGATGAATAAATACTTTTTTACACAGATCTCATGCATGCTAGTTTCTAACTCGCTTGTGCGAGTAACTCGTAAGTCATCTAAACAGTACGAGTTACTGCAATGCAAATACTCGGCAGGTGGGCACGATCGATATAAGCTCTAAATAGGTAGGTACATACATAATTCCATACTGGGTAGTAATTCTCGTGTAGGCAACATTGAAGTCGAATCAGAAATTTGTATGGACGAGTATGAAATCTCTAAATTCGACTTCGATGTTGAATCGGGAATTGCCCTCCTGAAAGCGATTGAAAAAGTGATCCCAACAGGACTGTCATTAGTCGTTTTACTAGAAAATTTCGAGCGAAAAGTAAACTGCTATCCACCTGGTATATTAATATTTATAACAGACTATTAAGACTCTAATTACATGGGGCTATTTAGTAAAGTTGCAAGGCTTTTCATTGAATGGCTTATTAAGCTATTAGTTACGACATATAAACTATTGATCAGACCTAGTCAATGGTTGCAATGTATGCTCGTTTTTTAATTTTATTTTTCATTGTTAAGTATAATATCATAATTTTATAACTCTTTCTGAGGCGTGCCAAAACAAACAATTATTACAACAGAGTTCTCACCCTTGACATAAGACCGTCCGTGACACATTGGGTTATGTATCCAAAAAATATTTAATGCAAAATGTTTATTATATTTGGTGTAACATATTAGGTATTTAACGTTCTATTTAACTAATGTTAGATCAGCCAATCATCATAATGTTCTATATTTACACCAAATAATAAATCATAAAACATTCCGTTACATAAGTTATATTAGGTTAAAGTGTTCATTTCACACAGTTAGTACTATAATTATACTAAGCACAGAATAATGTTGTTCAGGATGGTTGGTAGAAAACGTGGTTAAAGGGATGTAAATGTTTACAGATACATCCTGTTACCGATCGTAAATAATCAGGTCAATGCATGAGATATTGTACGAATTTATTTAAAATTCATAAAAATACTACAATAATTCAATTTTAATTTTACTTTAGATCATTCTGGTTTGGTAATTGACTCCCGTATTTGTCTGTAAAAATGTATACCAACTCATCACTCTCATAATTATCAAATTTATTTAAACAGCAAATTTAAAGTTACCTAGTTTCAAGTACGATGGGCAACCTTAAGGTCAAGGATTTTTCTCTGCCAGTCAAACTTTGCGAGATACGATGAACAAGTTGTTTTAGAAATTATTTAGGGTAAACTTGCGCCAAAAATGAATATTTTTAATTTTTGCTAAACACTCATTTCATTAAGTTGTAGTAGGTATAAGCAAAAAATCATATTACACAAATTTTCACGAACTAAATTAAATGTTATTAGTATTTTGATTCCGGAAATTTTATAGGAAATATACTAATGTATGGCACATTAGAGATTCATGATAGAGTCATAAATTAACCAAGCACGGTAATCAGAATCATAACATTGGTACGTATAGTAATTTTAGACAAATCGTAAATTCATCGAAAAAAGATGTATTTTACAATCAGGTCTAGTAAACGATTCATAGCAGTCATTCATGAGACTAGAGGTAAAAATGAACGTAAAATATAAATACAAAGCCCGATGTAGCAGCAAACCGTTTCAGAATACCGCCGCTGCGCGCACGCACAAATACATACGGCGACGATTACAGCGGCCAACCGACCATTCGAATCTAGCATTTACAATATCAGCTATAAGGAACACGTCGAATCTATTAATTGTTTCCATTTTATAGAACGGATTAGCAAGCAGCGTTGCGTGAAAATCAGGCTTCACATTGGCAAAGAGCTAGCCGAATTTTATGCAACCAAAAATGAGAAAGAACTTGTTTCAATTTACATAAGTTGGTGCGCGTGGGCAAGGGTCGACAGTCAGTTTGTTTTGATTCTCGCGTGCGCAGGCTGTGTAGGAACGCCGGTTGAGTGCGGCAACATGCGTGAGGGATATGTTTTGGTTTTGCTGTTGGCAGTGGCGACATCTCTCGTGGGCGATTGCACGGCCAGGCTTGCGCGTAAGTTTGTTTTTTGTTTTTCTTTGGTAACGGTAAGTGGTTCGCGAAATATGTAGGTCAAGTAGTCGAGTCTGTGTTACTAGGTGCTAGACTAAGGCCCTTCGAATTCTAAATCTCGAAATATTCAATCAACGTGTTTGAAGTACAAACAAACATATGATATAATTGATCGAGTGAAAAGAAATAATAAAGAATGTGTATATTTAATGGTTAAATATCGAATAAATAGAACCAAAGTGTCTTGTTTTTAGCAAGTAAAGTAATGCTTGAATGAGCATTGCATGAGCAAAGACTTAATTTGCAAAATCACTGCATCTTCTTTTCAATATCAAAATGCCAAAATGATACTTCCCAATGCATTTCACAAATTCCTTGTACTATTAACACTTAGTAAGTGACAAAGTAAAATTTTATGTAAAATAAAAGCTCAAGGTGCCTCTAATTAACAATTAGATCAAAATCAATCAATTTGCTGAAACTCTTGCAAATCTATGTAAATTGTAACTGTCAAAGCAATAAACCTGAAAATTAAATCTAA